>JAOEHX010066343.1:0-22567 GCA_025448015.1 Bolborhynchus lineola | reverse complement strand
CAGAAAGCCAACTGTATCCTGGGCTGCATCAAAAGGAGCGTGACCAGCAGGTCGAGGGAGGTGATCCTGCCCCTCTATTCTGCTCTTGTGAGACCTCACTTGGAGTATTTTGAACAGCTCTGGTGTCCTCAACCTAAAAAAATATGGAACTTTGGAACAAGTCCAGAGGAGGCCATGAGGATGATCAGGGGACTGGAGCACCTCCTGTATGAAGATAGGGTGAGAAAGTTGTGGCTGTTCATCCTGGAGAAGAGAAGGCTCTGTGGAGACCTCATGGCAGGCTTTCAGTATCTGTAGGGGGCTTATAAGGATGCTCAGGAGGGACTCTTTATTAGGGACTGTAGCAATAGGGCAAGGGGTAATGGGTTCAAACTTAAACAGGGGAAATTTAGATTGGATATAAGGAAGAAGTTCTTTAATATAAGGGTGGTGAGGCACTGGAGTGGGTTGCAGAGGGAAGCTGTGAATGCTCCATCCCTGATAGTGTTCAGTGCCAGGTTGGACAGAGCCTTGGGTGATATGGTTTGGTGTGAGGTGTCCCTGCCCATGGCAGGGATGATCTTAAAGTCGTTTCCAACCCTAATGATTCTTTGATTCTATTCTATGATTTTAATTTCCAGATTGTACTGACATCAGCAAAGTATTTGTAAACAAGATTTTGCAATTCCTACCTTGTCTTTTTCTCAATGAAACATGGTTGTATTTTTGTGCATATCAAGCAAAACAAATTCAACCTAGTAATTACAGTATCTACCCTTTTTAATAAATCGTATGGTTTAAAATGCTTTCCATAAAAATCCTGAAAGGATTGAATTACGCAAGCTGCTGTTTGACCTGCTGCACCCTTGGCCCTGTGCCCTCCATGCCTGTGTGTGTCCCACATGTCTGTGTCCCCTCTGCCAGCAGAAAATATGAGGTCCTGGGCTTCTAAGTAGCCATAGGGTGCTTAGAAGGCAAAAGATTAGCACCCAAAGACACCCCTAAAGTATGTTTTATTCTATTAATTGTTGTCTGATGGGACATGCAGTCTTTGCAATGAGGGCAAAGCACTCAAAGATTCTAAGCTGTAACTATGACCTGGGAGTCATAGGTAATTATGCACCACTGGGTTTCAAAAGGAATTAAATCCTAACTAAAAATTAATGCCACTTTTTTTTTTTTTTTTCCTTCTTTCCCCCCTTCATCCCTTAAGAATAACAGGCTTGTTTCTCGATTTTGACAGAAGTACTTGACAAAGTCCTGTTTAGCCTCATCAACCAGCTAAACCTGAGCCAAGAAACAGAAAAGAGAGAACTGTATACAAAAATTCCCTGGTAGTGGAGCTTTATTCAACTATTTAAATTAAATAAATCATTTGTTTCAAGTACTGAATATAAAGAGCTGGTGTTCAGCTAAGTAATATATCCACAAAACAAAATCTATTTTCTTGGTAACTTCATTATGTTCAATTAAAATAAAGGTAATGACAAAATGTATAGCTTTAAGCTCACTTCGATACATAATGAGAAAGAGAATTTGCCATGCTGTCATCTTTTTCTGGGGCCAGGCTACCAGTTCCCTGTTTGATTTGTTTTCTCCTTTACCTGGCAAAAGATCAATCTAAGCTGGTGGGACAAACTTTTGCTATTACTGACTAAGCTGCCAAAAAGGAAGCAATGTCATTTTACATCAGTAGGTCAGTAACAATTTCTGTATGGATAACCAGGTTTCCAATCCACTGAATTACCCCAGGAGAGTTCACCAACCAGATGTCACTTTTCTTCAAGTTGCCACAAATGTCATGGAGCAGTCCTTAATCCAAAACATTTAATCGATTTCAAAATCACTTTTGATATTGGATTTCTCTTTCCATAATAAAGGCATTTGTCATAAAAAAGAGACTTATATTGCCTAGATAACTGAGTTCATTGCTATATTAGAATCTGTATCTTTGGTGATGCCAATGGTTTGTGAAGAATTTTTTTGCAAAACTCCCTTTTATTCTTTTTTTTTTTTTAACATTGTGAATGCAGACAAGAAGATACAGGCACATACACACAATAATTATGTAGCATTTCATCCTGCTATTGATCTGTGCTCAAAACTCCCATTGATATGCAGGATCAGGCACATCTTTGCCAGATGGGATTTTTGCAGACTAACCCTTTGAAATTTTAGAGCACGATCTAATGGCAACACTTACTACCTTAATCGAAAAAGTAATAGCGAAATTTCATTGTAAGCTCAGATTTGGTGACTGAATCCTCAGCAGGACAGTCTGTAAGAGAAAGATGCAGGATCCCTGTGCACCATTACACACAACACCCTCTGCCCATTCTAATGCAGCTAGGAGGATTACAGAGCAGTGTCTACCCACATGGCATTGGTCTGACTCACCGAAACAAAAGAATATTTTATTTTCATGCCTATTTACTTTGCCTGTCAGGCTGTCAAACAGCAACCATCTGTGACTATAAGGAAAACCAGTCCCCTGATCAAAGCACTGAAATACAGTGAGCAGAGAAGCTTGATGATTATGAAGGTCCCCATAATCTAACATGAACCACCTGTGAATTTCCTGGATTGAAATGAGAGCAGGAATAGTTCAGCAGGTGCCTTTAGGCTGAGACCAGCACAGCTGAAAAAACTAATTGGTCCCTTTGAGTTCACATGACTTCAGTCTTTTTAAGCAGTGTTGTCTTTTTCAGCAGGCCCTGCTACAGGTACCAAGCTTAGCTTTTTTCTACACGGTATTGGTCTGTTGTGGTGACTGTGATCCTGTATTGCCCTTGGCACTATTTTCTATGAGATCCCAAAGCTGCCAGGATATAAGAGCATTTCACCTTCCCGTATGTTTCTGCTGTGTCCAGAACACATTTTCTGATGAAACAAGACATGCTGTTTCTCACTTCTTTAAAAGTGATATCCTTTCAAGACTCCTTTTTAGAGTCCTTTGCTTCCTCAGCACCCATGATGGCAATAAAAAACCTAATAACTTATTTCAGTACATTATAATTAGCTTACGTATAAACAGCTTACCATAACAAAGGAAAATGTACATCCCACTGATGTTCTTGAGCTTGGTAGAGAGAGAAAGAGGCACTCCAGGGTGCAGTTCCCTACCATATGATCCCTTTTGACTGCAATGCAGTTGTTTACATCATCTGCACAGTACCCAACAGGAAAACTGCAGACTCTGAATTCCTCCCGTGCACTATTCTCCCCCTAAAGAGCAGCCAGGCCACAGGAAAACCAAACAATAAACAGCAGTCCGAAGGCGGGGATCACCTTCTGCTTAGGCAGGACAAATGACTTGCACTTCTGAGACTCTGTCTCTGGCAATCTGAGTGAATCTAATCCCTCCTTCTTAGCATTTACACAATAGCATCCCTAGCATGACAACAGCTTTTGGTCTGCCAATGGCCTATGTGGCACCAATGCATTAACACCATGTTTATCAGAGAGTTATTTCTGTGTCCACGTATTTAATAATAACTAAAATTAAAATGCCATCTATTTCTTAATAATTTTTCAGCAGAGGACCTGAGTGTTCCTCTGGTTAACTATATTCATACCATACTTAAATATAAGGTAAACAGTGTCTGTGCAATGGGGGAAGCACAAACAAAGCAGGTATTCAGATTGAAGGAGACCCGAATATGTTAAAACCTCACAGTTCAATGAAGTCTCAGAAGCGTGAGTTTGGAAATGGCGTGTCATACATCACCACAGACTTAGCTGTGTAACTTCTAGGCTTGGCCTTCCTCATACAGAAATGTCCTGTGCATTCAGTTTTGAGGGTGGTTGAGGTTTCTCTGCCATCTGTGCCTGAACACAAAATACCTTTCTTCAGGCTAAAGTAGTACCAGTGCTTTGGCAATTATGGAACAGTGTTTCAAACCCTATTTAGCATTTTTTCAGCCATAACCAGCTGCTTTCAAGCTTGCAGGACTAAGCAGAACATTACTGACACCAGCAGAATGAGATCCATTCACAGCCAGTAATGATGCTTGGTTCAACAAATAAATTGGAATCAGCTAGTAAATACTATGCCGCTTTATGGTTTATTTGCTCCATATTATTATATTAAATACTGGAAGCAGTCAGCAATTCTTATTTCTTTTTTTAATTGCATGTTGAAGCCAAACAATAACATTTCTGGTGTGAAAGTACAACCCGGCTAATGGTTTTCCCCAGACAAAATAAACAAAACAAATCAAATTCCTGCACACATTTATGACCAAAAGTAAATGTCACTCTGAAAAGAATAATATATGGAGAATAAACAAACTATGAGACATGGGGGGTTTCCTGAGCCAAAGAGCCCTGAAAAGTAACACTGGCCTCTAAACTGCAATCTTAAGCTCTTCTAGTGTCATCCTACCTAGTTTCTAATTTTCAGTTGCACAGGCAGAAGTGTTTTCCTGGTTTTCCCTTTTTCCTTCAAGACTGAGAGTCTCTGTTACAAAAAGCTCCAGGATTGTGATTTTTCAGATTGAATTGTCTTGTGTATTTAAAAAAAGTGTTCATTCTAAAGCCAAGATTAATGTCTCACACAGGGCAGGATTCTGAGGATTCAGTAGCTGAATATCACTCTGGGCTGGTTTTGTGCTGCTGCTAAGATTTTAGTTCCCATGACAGAAGGTTTTTCTAGTTAGGACACACATCTGGAAAAGGACAAAAAGAGAATGGGGGAAACTGAAATTCTGAAATGGGGTTGCTAGGTTATGAAGAAAATTGACTTGGTTCCAACCATATGATATTATACATGGCGTATTCATTATGTAAACACATTTATTATTAGTAAATGTTCTTAAGGTTCATTTTTACAAATCTTAAAATTCTTCAGTGCATTTTCTTAGAAAAGAAATAAATCCTTAGATAAAATCTCAAAGTCAAAAATGTATTTATGGATACAAATGAAAGACTGTTTCACCCTTGTCTAAAAGCACTTTCTTTTCATCTTTCTGAATAACTTTTTAGCCAGCACGGGTCATGTCTGCATTCAACAGTGACATGGAAACAGAGGCTAAAAGCTTTGGAATAAGAAACAGCCTGAGTTAGCAAATGGCACTAAAACTCATGCAACTGGAGAGTGCTCCCAAACTCACACTACAATATCAAAATTACATGCTACACTTTTAAGAGCCCTGGTCATTGACAACAGTGGCTCTGCTTTGAGGTGTAAACCTCACATGGCAAGGCAAACACCACCCCAAACGCTTTGTAACACTGGGAGGTCAACTGGTCAGCACAATGATAAAGGACATGTAGTAACTCAGAAATACACCACAGTATTTTAGAAACAGAATTGTGCATTTTTTCCTCAATACCATGTTTTACTGCTCCACTGCTGGTAATGGAAGGGCAATTGAAGACCAAAATAATCAAGGGATCACCTTAATATTCTTGAGGTAATAGCAGTGTTTCCAGTTACTCTCCTCTGAGTAAATATGGGGAGCAGAGAGAGGGGATTTGCCTGCCCAGGCTTTCCTTGCCAAACCTGCCATCCAGTACAGTCCTGATGGGGGAGTAACTGCTTGCAAAGATCATTACAGCCCTCCTGGCCCAGTACAGTTTTGCTGGAAGAATAAATCCGCACATACAAAATTGCAAACTGAGAAAGAACCAAGCTGACTTTCCTGATGTGCTGTCCTGCATACTCCTGCCCTGCAAGCTGCAGTTACAGCCCCATAGTCTAAATTCCAGCATGTACCAACATTGTCTTTGTTGTACACCACTAATTAATTTTCTGTCTTTTTTTTTCATGCACATTTTTTTCACTCCACTTTCAAGTTACACTGAGGATATTTCTCTTTGCTGAGTTTTGGGAGGGCTGTGAGGCACATGCCAAAATGACACCAAGTGCTCAAGAAGTTTAGAGTGGAGAACTCAATCAAGGACCACTACTAGAATACAGCAATTGCCTGCATGAGCCTCAAGGCCACTGCTCCTCATTTTTCAACATCAAAAGGTCCTGGATTTTGCCATCCCAGGCAAAACATTTTATGGAATAGCATTAACTGTAACTCCATCTAAATCCAAGCTGCGTCCAAAAAAAGTACCGGCAGCAACAAAAGGTATAGGACAGGATTTTGCATTAAAAGCAGAGGGAGGGTGATGAATAGCTTCTCAGAAAGCAGATATTGAAGGCAATGTGCTATGGTTATGCAACTTAACACTTAAGGGTAAGTGAGGGAAAACAGAAACATAAGACATAATTTGAAATCAACAGATTTCTAAGTCTAGTGAGGCAGGTTTATATCTCAATATCACTCTCAGATTATACTGCAACATATAAAAAGAAATACTAAGATGCAGTTTGTACGTGGAGTGTAAGTGCATAGTTGTGAGAAATGTTCACTGTACTAAAATTAATGGGAAACACTAAGACCCTATTTCATACAGCATGCACAAAATATTATTTCCAAATAATATTGATTGTAACACTTTCATTCATATTTGTACCTTTTTTGTTGGCTCCAGACTTTACTTCTCTAGCAACCTATCTTCTATTACTATTCCACTGCATCTTTTAAGTTTTACAAACCTTTATATGCTCTGGTCTTTGAACATTATTGTGTATCTGTTGACAGATTCCTTCTATCCGGTATATGCAGGTGCAATATTGTTCATCCTCATACAGCATTGCAGCACCTCTGAAAACCATTAATGCAGTGCTATGGAGAAAAAAACACTCTGATTAAGAAATACAGAAAATTTGCTTTTGCTTTTTAATTAAACAGAGTTTAGCTAGTTAGTGATTAATGTATATAAGATGTTATTAGCTGTGTAAGAATATGTTTAATCTTACTATTTAATATGTGTATACTCATTCTATTCTCATTTCCAAATTACAAAGCAGAAGACTTCTGCTGCTGGTCATTGATTATTTACTAGTTATTAAGTGAAACACTGATTCATTAGGTTACATAGGTGCAACTTCAGTGGCCAGTTTGTCTGTGTAAATGAGTTATGTGTTTTGACATTATTGCATATTTTGCCTTCATATCCACAGCTAAATGAAAGGCAGGAAAGGGCTGCTACGTCTCCCTGGTCTGGAGCATATGAACAGATTGAGAAGTGTATCCTCTGCACGTGTTACTGCAGCAGCCTTCCCTTTGTTGTCAAACTCAGCTCGGACTCATTCCAAAATATCCGAGTCTAAACCTAATTTCTGGCAGGACCTGCAGGATCAAATATGTCTCCTTGGCATTCATTTGCTGTGAGAAAGCCTCAAAAGGACAACGAATGACAGCCAAACTGATTATCATCAGTTTCAGTGACTGAAGGTCAGCAAGTGTAACATCTGCCTTGCTGGTGCTTGCCTACATATTCATGTACAACTTTCTGCTCATCCAGAGGTCACAAAAACTCACAGAATGAACAAGATCCCACTGGAACCTTCTTATTCCGTAGACACAGGAGCCATGTTTCTTTACTCATTCAGTAGGATTGATTTTATTTAAATGTAACTGACTGAAAGAGCTACACAGGTCAAATGACCCTGGATGATTATTATTTTGTTTAAAAATTGATGATACAAAGATAGGTAGAAGGAGAATGGCAAACATGGTATAGGAGTATTTTTCTAACTTTTACAGCACATACTGATTCACTGAGACAAGAAAAAATGCTATCATTTCTATAGTGTCTTTCTCATGACACAAAAAAGAGGGAAGGAAGGGGGCAAAAAATGCTGCCTCAAGCATTTTGGATCTTCATGTCATAAAATTAACATAGCTCTCTCATGGACTAACACTGAATACCTGTCCCCTATGCTTATAAGAAACAAATCTTCAAAATGACAGTTATAAACTGTACACTTGAATAAGTAATTCCTACAACAAATCTTAAACAGTGTTGAAAGTGCACGGCTTCCTCTGCCATGATCTAGGAGAATGATCTAGTCCCACCCTGAAGGACTTAACAAAAATTCTTCTGGAATGCAATTTTTAAAGTTTTCCCACATACTGCGCTACCTGAATGAATGCACACTCAAATTTTACAACTTGCAAACAATTTTGTGTTCAGAGATATCAAATACAAGCGAGTTTCAGAATACGCTTCACAGAGGTTAGACTCTTTGCTCTGGAAATTTGGAAACATGGGACACAGTAGGCATGAAATAATTTATAACAAAAAGAAACAGAAATGAAACTGGGCATTTCTTCAACTAATGCCCATTATATTCTATATTTTGATTATTTTAGTTTCAAAAACTGTTTTCACAGTTTGGGACAATAATGAAGTTCGCTAAAGAACATTCCCTTTAATAAACTATATGAAGTCATCCAGTGCATCGGTACATTCAACACCTCAAGTAAATTAGTTTTCATGATTCAACGGCCCAGACACAGATTTCCACAGAGCCAGCAGTGGAGCTGAGGTGGCCAAATTAGAACAGCTTTGCATTAGGTACCTTTTCAGCACATTACTGGAAAATGTCTGTGTATTTCCCCAGCATCCCAAGTGTCAAGCAGTCTTTCAGCACCATGAAAGATGACTGCTGTTAAAACCAGGAAAGGCTACAGACTTCTCCATATACACAGTCTTTCTAGTAGCCTTTCTCTTTGAGTTATCACCACGTGCTCTCATTCCATTGCATACTTTCTTAATATTATTGCTAAACAGCAAACTTACTTAGGGTAAAATTTTGCTCATCAGCAGAAGAGATAAAATGCTCTAGGCTCTTGATGAAGACTCACAAAGAGGTAGCATAAAATCATACGTTTGTTAACCAAAACTGAGGTTGTAACAACTAGAAATTTTTAATTCTGAAATTTGACATAGTGAAAAAAACAAGAGTACCTCTTAAGTGCAGTTAGAGTATTATAAAAAAAAGACTGAAAAACATAAGCAAAAGAATACCTTAGTAGTTGTATAAGGTAACTCCAGTAGATAGGTTGACAAAATCAAAGAGATGGGTGTAATTGATTTGAGATGTGCCTGAGGCAAAACCAAAAAAGTTAAGCTCCCTTTCCCAGTCAAATTTTATATTCTTGCAAGAAGCTGGTATTTTCTATTTTTGTATTACATTAGCTAAACACAACACAACCAAGATGAGACACAGGGATAAGATCACCTCTCCATTTGCTATACCCAGAGGACAAAATGTGTAGCAAGAAGTAGTCCATGCAGTCAGAGGGGGAGAAACAAAATATTTTTTCTTACTTACTTAATGTAATTTCACACGTATACCATGCAGCTTGTGAGTGCTCTGGCTGAGAATTAAACTTTGTTCCACTCACATGGTCCTTCATGCACTCCACAAAGTTTCATAAAAAGTATAACTCCCAGAGAAGATATTTTTATTCTTCATTTACAGTAAATTACATAAATGGCACGTTCCTTTAATCTTTAGCCTTCAAATAAATTAATGACCAGTTTTAATGAATTAGTAAATACTAGGTGTTTGTTATTAATGATTATTCTCTTGTCATTGTCCTGGATTATATCAAGCGCTTATTAGAGAAAAAAAAACAACTAATGAAATTCGTGATTAATAGTTGTGTTCAGTATGGTAAGTTCTAATTAGTCTATAGATAGCATGCTCCACTGTTGTAACTGCTTATATAAACAGAGGACAAGAGAAAGATGTATAACATAAATAAACTAAAGAATGCAATTGCAGGAGACATCACGGCTCCACAATTTTTCAGTAATGGTCTTTGCAGCAAGGGTTGCCCAGCTGGAAAAGCAACAAAAGAAGAAAGAGTGACTACATCAGAGGAAAAGAGAGGAAGGAGGAAAGCAAAGTGCTCTAAAGTACAGCTGAAGAATGCAGTTAGGTGAAAGCAAGGAAAAACAGTTATAAGAAGCAGAAAAAATTTTACACAACAGAAGAAAGTACCCAAACATGTTGACTACTCTGCCTTCTACTTGACACCTGCATCCCTATAGCTGAGTAACTACACTTCTGTCTGATGAATTCTGCTTACTTCTGTCCCAAATACTGGTCGGTTTTCATAAAAAGTCTGCATGAGACATAAGTATGCTGAAGGGCAGATCGTAAGGTCCCCCATTTTGGTAGTAATTTCTGAGATAGGGAAAAAGTAGTTTTGGCTTGATTCTCCTTCACACACTTTCCTGTGCACAAAAGCATATTCTAGCTTAGTTTGGCAGCTGACCTGCTAGAGCCCAAAGACAGTCTTCAGCACAATCACAGGCACAGATAACAGACCTGGTCAGAGAGCTGGCTGAACGTCTTTACTGAAAAATTAGTTACATAGAAAATGTCTTTTCCACTAATTCTTACAGTGGAAAAAAAAAAAAAAATTTCAACAAGCCTTTTAAAATATAATGATTTTATTTAAGTGATAATCCATTGGAAAAAAGGCATTTTATCTATTTGCATATAAATCTTCATCTCTCAGTACTGCTGAAATGTGTGACTTCCGAGTAACATGAGTAAAGGCATGAAAGATGTGCTCTTGAGCAATGGTCCATTGAAAAATGGAAAAGTAGATGAGTTCACTACTCTGTTAAATGAGAAAGCACTCTCCCTGACTGCCCAAGAGAAATTGGAAGAGTCATAATCATTTGCCAACTTTCAAAAAACAGTTCACTTCCATTATTTGAAATTAAATTATTAAGTATTTCTTTCCAGAATCATAACTTCAGGGACCAATCTCTGTATACATAAGTGTTAGGACTGCATAAAGCCTCTTTCCCTTTGAGACAAGCAAACTAAGCATATTTATTTGAACATTCATTCCTAGGACTGGAAACTTCATCTCAAAATTCTTTCATAAATTTTTTATATACTTTTTATTCTCCAGCCATTATCTTCTGTCACTGAAATTCATGGGGAGCACAGCCTTCTGCCTGGTGTAGGTAGTCAGATAGGAAATCTTGTTCTCCCAAGTCTTTTGGACCAGGTATGTCTGTCCACATGATGTTTGCCAAGTGAAACACTGGGTCTTACTTGAGTGCAATTTTTGTTCTAATCCACAAGACCCTTGCATGCTTAACCTTAAACATTTCAGAGGAGCTGGGGAGGTTACTGGAAGTATATGTTTACCTATTTACTCATGACCAGGATAAGAGATATTTTGGGGATGAGACCACATAACAGGTATAAACGTATGCTCTATGCTTTTAGGAGATGAATTTGGGTTTCAGGTTCATTTCAGAAATACAGTCTGATTTTGCTCTGAAGTTAACATGTGGGAAAAAATAGACTTTTACTTTCAGCTAAATAATATATAAGAAAAAATTCTCTAAGCTAAGCAACATAAAATCTTTAGTTGAGTCATTTATATGCAATGCATGAGGTCAAATGATTTATTTTTTTATGGTTAATTACAACTTTTGAAGGAAACAAAAAAGCCTTCATATTGTGTGTCTGCTAATAATTACCAGTAATGTGATTAAATTCATGTTTAATGCTTATCTAAATTAGCTCATTAGCTTGTATGGATGTTTGAAAACCTCCAAAGACTGAAAAATATTCAGCTTTCATTATAGTCCTGGTACTGATCTTTCAGACCGTGGCTACCATATTCATTACTTTCTGTATAGATAGAAATGGAATATCACTTGTTTCAAACCAATTATTATGCAAATCCCAAGATCTTCTTACTTACCACTCCCGAGTGACAATGAAATCTTGTTTGGCTTAAATAATCATTTGGGAGCCATTTACATTGTGAATGAACATTACAGATTTTGTATAGTAAGGAACTATATTTTTTTACTCATCAGAGTAACATGGAATAATAAGCATCAATCAGAAGAATAATTTCAGTTTTCCTGCAACTAAATTCCAGTGCCTCGATACTTATTTCTGGAGTATATGTTACTAGATGGAAATATCAGTCTAGTCCAAATTATTCTTGTTTATGCTGCCTGTCATACTTAGAAGCTTCTTACCATGGAATGATTTCAGTGACATTAGTCAGAGAAGTAAGTGCATCTGATAAAAACTACGTAACCTTGTTGGTATTCCTTCCCTTTACAGAGAGTATATGAAAACATAAAAGAAAAATATTTTCTGATTTAATAGGTATTAAAATACTAATGTATAAAACAACTTATATCTTGTACAACAGCAGATACATAATTACATCTAAATATATAATAATTACCTATCAATACATTATAAAACTCTTTCTACAAAATGTGCAATTATATAGTGACGTAACTTTAAAATTTTTAGATATACAAAATGTATTAATTTTCTTTCATCTATTTCTTTTAATATAACAATATTTTTTACTCTGCATGACTCTGAAGATAATCTGAATTCTATTCTCAACTTTCACGAGACCAAAGTTTAATCTGTATCTGAAATCCAGCCTTTGGACCAAAACCTCCTTAAAAGTTTTCTTAGAGCACTTGTTTAAACCACAGCTTTATGATCATACACTATTTGACAACATATTCTAATATTCTTATTTAAAAAATAAATTTAATATCTTGCATTCATAACTCCATTTCTTGAAATAGGGAGTTGTGTTTAAAAAAAAATAAAAAAGCAAGCAACTTCATGGCATTCATTAAAACCACAAATTAAGATATAATTAAGTAGATTCCTGCTGGCAAAGCACTGTGACAAATTAATAGAGAAAACTTTTTTGCTCTAACTTCTCCATAGTCAGGAGAACATGAACAGTATTAACAGTGCTACTTTAAAATATCTAGCTGTAAAAATTTTTCAGCATTCAGAACTGCTAACACATCAGCTGGTTATTAGGCAAGCCTCCAAACCTTTGGATGCATGTTGTGTTTGCTCATTCTTCTCTCTAGCTATTTCTAATGCTCATTTCATGATCAAATTTAGTAACCATCAAATCCATGTTATAAAATAGCTAAATCTCTTCCTCTTTACTACCACTAATTCCCTCATTTCAAAAATTTTTCTTCAGAATAGACATTGCAGGTTGCATTTTATTCAAGAGCCTGAATCATTTCAGAGTTAAAAAAGCCTGTAGTTAAGCAAAAGAGATTCTGTTGTCTAGAAGCCATTATCCTTCCAGTCATTATAATTCAAACCTGCTCCGTATAACTATGAAGAAAAAAAAAAAGAATAAATCAAACAATATTACTCCTTCATCTGACTGAGTCAATTTGTCTTCAATAGCTGTAGATTTCAAAGCAAGGATCATTCCCCATCTGTCGTAAAACTCTTTCCCAAGTGGTTATCAAAACCAAGTCTTCCTATCCTTGCTGTGTAGGTCACTAGCACTTGAGGTAATTGAGAATGCCTCACCTTCAACGTAGAATTTTATAAAATGGAAGGACTAGAATCTTGTTTTTTCCTGGGAAGGATAATTTCTACTTTTCTCAGTAAAACATTCTCAGGCATTATGGCATTCATGGTACTTAAAACTTTCCCTGAGGATAAAAGTCTGTGTTTTATTTTCCAGGTTCATTTTTCATTACAAGCAGCTAAGTTTTGCCTTCTTTTTACTGTCTCTACAAAGTAATCATTCATAAATTAGAACAAGTGCATATATGTTGTCCTTCAAATAAAGTATTCCAAGCCATTCCATTTGTACAGTTATGCCACCAGGAAAAAACATAAATAAAGCATTCTAAATAGGATGTAAAGTATACTGCTCCGACTGGAGATAACATTTGCATTTGAATGGAATCATGGAGTCATAGAACAGTTTGGGTTGTAAGGGATCTTTAAGGACCATCATGTCCACCCCCCCTGCAATGAGCAGGGACATCTTCCACTAGATCAGCTCTGGCTCTCTCCAACCTGACCTTGAAGTTTCCAGGGATGAGGCACCTACCAACACTCTGGGCAACCTGTTCCATTGTTACCAGCAAGAATATCCACCTTACTACCATACTGGAGCCTGGAGTTTACCTTTTGAATGGAATATCCTGTTCTCATTTTTAAAGCTTAATCGCCTACTATTCACTTTCACCACAAAACTAGATCTTAGGCTCATCTTTCACTAATGAATATGCAGTGATTCATATATATTGTTTTTCTCTATGTGCAGTAAGTACATACTTGTTAATAGCAGAGAAAGGTTTATTTTTAAGTATTACTGAAAGTAACATTTCCATCTGGGATTTTTTTCTTAACCTGTCAGAACACCAATATGGTAAACATGAAGTTACTACAATTTTATTGCAGGAGATAATTATATATTTTATGCCAACAGGCAGATTTGGGGGAAAACAAGTAAATGCTAAGAAAAGGGTTGAATCATATATGAAAGAATACACGGAACTTACATAAGAACAACTTAATTGTGGATCATCACAGAGGTATCTTGGAAACATTTTTCTAATTGTATGAAAAGTTAAGGAAGATATATATTTTTCTGGAAAATGGGTTTCAGCACAACTGACAAAATCGTTAAGAAAAACATTTGCTGTGTTAACTGCTTCCACTTCTGCAAAGATGGTTCTAGAAGGAAACAAGAGAATTCAGAAATGTCACACTGTATATATGTAGCTAGTGGCCATTTGGCTCTGATCTGGCATGCATTAACAGATCGGAAAGATGTGCAGCTATTAATTTGCAATTCAAAATGCCTGCATAACAATATCACTCTATAAGAAATACAATCTATTATAATAAACTATCAGTCAGTAATGACTTGGATGGTTTAGGAGTGTTGATTAATGAAAACTTTTGTTTAACCCTCCCCCCCCCCATTAATCATTTACAGAAATTGTAAGAGATTCTGTGTATATCTTCTGTCCCTTCTTAGCAGTAACAGAAATCAATGTTTGCATTTACTCATTATCAGGCTGAAACATGTATCAGCAATTCCAGTACCTTAGCACAATTCATTCTTGTATCTACAGGAGTAACATCCTGCACAAGCATGTGAATAATGAAGGTGCCAAACAACAAAAGAAACCAGTCTGCTATGGTAACTTTAGGAATAATCACTTGCAGTCTTTGACTCTTTGGATCTCAGTACTTTGCCAATATGTCCATGGGTTTTCTTCTTGATTTGCAAAAGAAGCATTGGGATGTTCAGCTGAGAAAGAGCACTTGCTTCATTGTGTTGTACACCCCAGGATATTCAAAATACATGCATGTATAAAACCCTGCAGGCAAGCTCTATCTAGCTATGTCTCTGAAACACACACACAAGTATTTTCTTTTCCATCTGTAGAAGAAGTGTCACAATCATACAGTGCACTTTATAGGTAATCTTGCCACAAAGAGACAACCTGCTGGGATTAATTGGAAATGCATAAGAAAGCTGCCTCAGCCTCCTAGCACTGCTGAGCCTGTTGTCCTAACACTAGCAAACCTGGAGCTCCTACTGTCAATCCTCCACACTTAGAAAGAAAAAAGGATATGCTTTTGGTGCTCACATAGCACGTTATGAAACAGAAACAAGCAATACACTTATGTCAGTTGCTTCAAGCTTGTTCAGTTGTGACTTTCTTCACATGTAAAAACATTTTACATAAGTAAAACATGATAAACAGAATAAAAATTAAAAAAATATATTTACTGATTATTTTCTTCAGTCGTTTGCATCTCCAAGGCATTTTAGAAATTAATACCTTAATATAAGAAAGTGTAACAGACTAATTTGAAAATTTGCATTTTGGTAAATTGATAGCAAAATGTTCCACAGTCTTTTGGGTGAGAAAGGGAAAAGTGGTTGTCCATACTTTAACCAAAAAAATGGGATTAGGACAGGAACTATTGGAAGAAAAATAGGATTGGCACATAGAAGCTTCTAAACCCAGGATCTTTTTCTAGTTCCTATTTTTTTTGTGTGTAATCCAGATGCACCCCAGCCAGCCACTGGACAGAAGCAGCATGCAGAAGAAAACCAGTGTGCATGGGTATGGCAGAAGCCCCAGCATGCACAAACGCATCCAGTACAAGTCAGAACACGGATCACTGCCAAATACTCCAAGGAGAACAGTAGTCCTACCTCAGCTTCTAGGCATGGAAAGCCTAAGTGAATACAGCATCCTGTGAAAAATCAGTGTATAACATTCATGAAAGGTTACATAAAAGGGAAGAAGAGAGTAAAACTTATGAATATACTTAACCACGCAATTTCCTATGAAGTACATTTTAACTTTATGGTCAGATTTGAAATGTGCTACCACCAGAACATCTGCTTAAAAGGCTTCAAAATTATGCTTACTGTAGCACTTGCCTGAAGCTATCAGCAAATATTTATGAAATGCAGCAGCTGAGTATGTCCAAGAATACCACACAAAATGGTGAGCTGCTACTGTTATTAGTTACACTCTTAGTTCTGGCAGACCTATGAGATGTCGTTTCTTATTTTTCGTTTGCTTCTTGAATAGACCCATGAAATTGAACCTACTCTATATAATGTAAAAAATAAAAATAAAAAAATAAAAAAACAAAGTAGGAAATCCTAGAGTCACAGCTAATCACATGTCTAATAAAACCACGACACCTCTAGGTCATATAAGGTCAATATTTTTAAGTACTACAGAAATCTGCATTAAGTTTTCTATTATTGTGACTTAAAGAACTCTAATAGTGTACAATAAATACTAAGTGTATTTACTAGTTACTGTAGTAAGTGCTCACTTACCATATTGATCCATCATTAGGAGCAGGCAATGAATAAAAACCAGAATTTAAAGGCAAAGGAAAGGCATAAGCAATTGAAGAAAAAAATCACCAAACATCGGGTGCTTAATCACATGAGTTTTTAACTAATCATAGCATGTTTTTGCAAATACATTTTATGCAAATGATATATATGGTTTTGAGTTTTTTTGATAGTCTGTCATTATCTTCTTGTCTTGCTATCAATAGTGGAAATACTTGAAGGAAGAGGCCTAGAAAGGAGGAAAAGAAAATAGAAGACTTTGCAGTTTTCTTAGGACTAGGACATTTATGGTTGGAGGCTTTATTTACACATGCACGCAAAGTGAGTTTTTACTGCATCCAGATTGATGAGATTTCATCTTGGAATTACAGAAGGAAAATTCTAGGCATGTAATTAATTACAAGCATACTACTCTTGTGGGACCAGTTGCATGCAGGAAGTTACTCTTAGGTTCATATTTTCACGATCAGACACTAAGAAAGTGAGTGCTTCTGATTAAATTCTCACTCTAATAACAGAAGAGTTAAAGCTAGCAAACACTTGCAGCATGAAAAGTCTAACAAAGCCTCCCTGTAGTTTGGAAAGGAGAACAGTATAGATCAGAACAGTGCCATTCTTGTCAGCCATTCACTGTCAGTCTGTTTTCATATACGCACCTGGTGAGAGCCAGGATCCCTCAGTTTGTATTGATGCAAAAAATCCAGAAATCAGAACCTCTGACTCCTATTGTAAGTTTCTTTCACTATTGTTTGTGCTTTAGCCAAGATCACATATCTTTATCAAGGGAGAATTTCTGGTCCCCTTGCTCTCTCTCATCAACTTATTTGATTTTGTTCTTCAGGTGAGAAACTTCTACTTGAATAAACTTTTCTCCTCTTTGCCCACTATTTATTATCATTGAACAGTACCAGCCCTGATATTTCTCCAGTACAACTTCCTTCATCACTGATTATTTTATCTTCTATTTTTTTTTATGGTTGTCCAGTTTTGGGGTTTGCTTAGTGGGTTATTCTAAGTAGTTATGTTGTGTGATAGGCAGAGCACTTCCTATCATGTACAACTCCTTAAGAAGCACACAGGAACCCCACACTCTGCCAGAACTGTTCAGTTGCAGAGATCTATAGTCTGAATCATCACAAAGTCTAATTTAAGCAAAGCAGAAACCAAGAGTATAAAGGAGCAATAATTGTAAGAACATAATATCAGAAAGGATAATCTTCCTTTACTGCTATAACAGTTACAGTAATAATGAATACTGAAATTAACATGGGATGAAAGAAAGCTTTTTTTTTCTTTTTGATAATGCTAACGTACTATGCTGAGATAGTTGGTTCATTCTGTTTCATTCTAAAACCAGGATTTAAATATGGTTTATGTTAGATAGACCATAAAATTATCATTAACTGTCCAAGCAAACACTTCGCTTCTTATAATGATGTAATATCAAGCATTTTGACATCATTGACATTTGAAATATTTTTTCCACTTCTCTTCCATCAACTTTCTCATTTTTTTCCATCACATTTTAGCTGCTTCTAATCAGTATTTGAGCATTCTTTCCTTCTTATTGAAAGATGGGACCACCCAGGGGTGGAAAGAAATGCCCACACTTCTTTCTGATTTAATATACTATTTAAAAAAAAAATAGTATTTCACAGAGAACAATTTCATTTTGGTCAATTTAAATCTACTTTCATCTTTCTAGCTATTGCAATGGTATGCATCAAACCAAAGATTGTATTTAACATATGAATGCTCATAGTCATTACCCACAACATTAAAAGATGTGCAGATTTGAAGAGAAGATGTGCAGATTTGAAGAGCCATTGCCTACAGATTACTTATATTTTGTTTTATGGTTTTAAAAAAAAAGCAAATACAGATAACATGTACTCCACTCTCTGAGTGAGACAAAGCATTGCAGTCATGAAGCCAGGTCGCCCAGTACAATGATCAAAGTCAGCTCAGTAACTAAGGTCAGATTTTCATACTCTCCAACCATAGGATATTTGGCTGTTCCACTTATACGACATAACTGGGTTGGATACACCTGATGCTTCAGAGCACTGGGACAGAAGTCTACTATTAAGCTTTTCTCCCTAACTCCAAACAGGATGCTCTATCAATCCTGTCAAATGGTCAAAATTCTCCTCTAAAGCTATTACTTTTTAAAGTATTTTCTCTAGGTTACTATCCAACCAGCATCATGCAAAAAGGTTTTAAAATTTTCAATCTCATCTTTTGATTTTCATGAGCTCAGTATTAATGTTTTTCAAAGAACAGATTTCAGGAAACTGAGATTTAAGCAAATGGTAGGTGAGGTTAATTTCTATCCTAGGGTGCATAATTAAAAACCAAACTGTTTTCCTTTGCTAATCAATCTGTCTGCAAATTTTGTCTTCAGTAAGAAAAAGGAAGCATTATCTAACAAAACCATTTTCCACAGAGGAACACTCCAATTCCTTTACCTATATAATACATTACGTATACAACATTTTTTAAACAATCAGTAGCACAGCCATTTAGATCAGTAAGAACAGTTCGTATACATAGAAACTTTTATGACAAAGGAAACTGTTGCATAATTTAATACTATGAAAAGAAATAGGAAATATTTCACCATAAATAATAAAAAAGATTAACCATATATTAAAAATAATAACTCCTGTGTGCAGTTGTCACTGAAAGTGTTCAAAACTGTTCATTTGAAAAATAAAGGCTAATACATTTCAGGCAGAAATTGCCTGATACAAGACTATCACAAGTGTATAGAAACACCACTGCCCTCAAAACAGGATTAGATAAGAAAAAAATAATAAAATCTCTCTAACATGGTTTAATGATTCAGGTTGTCTGCTACACTTTCCTCTTGGTATTCAGTATTTCAAAGCAGTTCTTATTCTGTTCAGTAAATGTTGAAGCATGACAAAGCTTCTAGCCTTTCCCTATCATTTAATTTTGTTATAAGAAGTCAGAGTGGATATTTATTAAAGATCCTAACTACAATTCTGTTTGCAAGGATACTGACTTCATCAGGCTGTTAATAAACAAACAGCACTGAGTTAGAAAAAAGAATAAATCTCTGAAATGTTCAAAAAATATGAGCACAAATTACATAGAGATGGAGAAATATTATCAGAATACATTACTGATCAAGAAGATAATATGTCATATGTTGCTTTTATTAAACATAAGGTTTGGGGTTTTTTTAATGATTTTAAAAGAGCTGCAGGTGCATTGTAAGGCAGCTGCTTTCTTACAGAGGTGTTCTGTAATAGTCATGCTTGTAGTACTGGTTGTAAAGGTTGGTCAGTGCACTTATAAATAGGAAACTGTATCAGTAACCCAAGGTATTTGCTTCTAAAGTGTTTGCAACAATATCTTCGCTTTACTGTGAGCAAAATGCTCATTTATAAAGATTGAGATACCCAGCATAACAAGAAGGTACAACTCAGAAGATGACATACCACCAATCATTACTGTATTAAGACCTAGATACTGTATCTTTAAAATAATATCCTTAAGAGTATGAGTAATTTAAAAGCAGTTAGCTAAATATTCTGTTTTAAAAATACCTCTCAACAGCAAAGGTTTTAATCTGTGACTGTCTTAATTCTCAGTCTACCTTATTATCCCAAGGCAGAGAGACCATATAATTAAATTAACTGTGACTTTGCAACTAATTTTCAGATTTTAAAAAACCATATGGTACCTTTCATGGGACATTTAATCTATTCATTTATTAAAAACTTTGACCCCACAAGTATTTTCCTCAGTTCAATTAAAAATCTGTTATAATATTAGTCCATGCATCAATATCATTCAGTCATCACTACTCAACACAAGCCAAACATGATGGATGAGAGCTAAGTAAACCTTAGCATTAAATTCAACAACACAGTATGAAGTCATTGTAGTGAGCACACTTTACTCTTACTTTCATTTTTTGCAAGCAGATTTCAAATATTGATCATTATTTTCACCTGTCTGAGCAAGTACATGTTCCATAACCTCATTCACAAGCACCAAAGCTTCGCTGACCTGTGAAAAAAGTCAAATGCTTGGAGCTAGGAATTATGTTGGACTATGGAGGGAACATGGGTGAATGCTTTCCTATGTATTTACATTACCAGTTTTATTTGGTCACTTTTATGCTCTAATCTGCCACTTTCAAACAATCTAGAAGCTGACTATACCAAGTTTGATACTCTCTCCCCCTGTGGTTATCTTCCAACACCATTGCTTCATGCTTCTGTGCAAGAACAACACATATCCAGTGTCTTGTTATAGCAAGATTAATGTGAGTTTGTGAAGCAGTCCTCTCCTTATTCACATGGCAGTATCAACAACAATACTACTGAAAAATCACTGTCCTTGGCAACTAAGATATCCCTTTGAAGTCAGCTCAAAGAGTTTGTCTTGGATCAGTTTTCAAGTAGGTCTCATATACAAGTATTATGGTAGCATGGTATTGCACAGTCACTTCATTTTGAAAAGATTAAATCAGCCTGTCCAGAAACTGGAGATGTCAGCCCAATTTTTGCCAATTAGGTGTGTACCTAATGGTGCCAAACCTCTGCAGATGTTGGGCAAAGAAGGCTGTGTACTTGAAAAGGGGACAGAAGGATACTCCAGCTGAAGCTTCCAGATCAGACAAATGCATAACTCTGATGAACTGCAGAACAAAAGCTACAGGGGAAAAGAAAAATAAATCTGATTTTTGAAGCAGAGGAAAGCTACCAACTGGATAATATGTGGTTTTCTATTTCCATGTAACCTACTATGTAGATGGGGACCACAGAAAGAGCTTAAACCAGACCTCTGACCAACCATATATTACTTACAAATTTACTTGACATTTTTGGACCAGATCACTCCAACTGGCTCTATGAAAGCCAAAGTTTTGATTGGAAACTTTTGACAGTGTGGATGTCTGTCAGTCAGCCATGGGCTAGTGGACAAGCCAGGTCCTCTTAATTTTTGCATATGAATATAGTCTACATGTCTGTTTATAAGGAGAGGCAAAGGTATACAGTTCAGATGTCTGTACCCTAAGCCCCTATCACTGGTGGATGAACATAAATAAAAAATTTAAATACTTCAATGGTTCCCCTGCCCATGGCAAGGAGGTTGGAACCAGATGATCTTAAGGTCCTTTCCAAACCTAACTATGCTATGCTATGCTATGCTATGCTATGCTATGCTATGCTATGCTATGCTACTCTATGCTACACTATGCTACACTATGCTATGCTATGCTATTCTATTGCAGGCTGCATTTTGCAATATACTCACAAGGGACAGGAAAGAGTCTAAGGCTTATGGGACATGCACTGTGGGAGAGTAGGAAGTCTTAGCCACCCCCGGCTCTGTTGCTCGTTTATGATGGTTTAATAATAACCTTTCAGCCTCCTCTTTCTCCTCACTTGTCATTACTGCTTTTTTTACACCTCTTTATTCATGAAGAAAGCAAATTTATAAGGTCATTAGCATCCTGCTTCCTTCCAAAAGGAATTCCATTGCCCTGCTGCACCCATAAATTTCAGACTTTTTGCCACCATTTTATTTTCACTTCAGAGGTCAAAAATGGCTAACAAAGAGCCTCTTAGTTTCTCTTCTCTGGATGGGCAATGTCTCAAAACTCATCCAGAGAGCCACAGGTAAGTTTTTGTATTATGACAGTGTTGTGGCTTAAGCCCATCCTGTAACTCAGAACCACAAAGCCACTTGCTCACTCCCTCCCCTTCTTCCTCCCATTGCTCCTGGAGGGATAAGGAGGAGAATCAAAAGAATGTAACTTCCCATAAGAACAGTCCAGTAACTAAGGTATAACACAAACCACTGCTGCTACCACCAATAACAACAATAATGGAAATAACAAGGGAAGAGAATACAACCGTTCACCACCCTCTGACTGATACCCAGCCCAACCCGAGCAGTGATCTCACCCTTCCAGGTAACTGCCCCCAGTTTATATACTGGGAATGATGTGCTGTGGTATGGAATACCTCTTTGGTCAGTTTGGGTCAGGTGTCCTGTCTCTGCTTCCT
>JAOEHX010066341.1:0-14112 GCA_025448015.1 Bolborhynchus lineola | reverse complement strand
AACCCCCTGCCATGGGCAGGGACACCTCCCACTAAACCATGCCACCCAACGCTCTGTCCAACCTGGCCTTGAACACCGACAGGGATGGAGCATTCACACCTTCCCTGGGCAACCCATTCCAGTGCCTCACCACCCTTACAGTAACAAACCTCTTCCTTAGATCCAATCTAAACTTCCCCTGTTTCAGTTTGAACCCGTTACCCCTTGTTCTATCACTACAGTCCCTAATGAAGAGTCCCTCCCCAGCATCCCTATAGGACCCCTTCAGATACTGGAAGGCTGCTGTGAGGTCTCCACATCACCTTCTCTTCTCCAGGCTCAACAGCCCCAACTTTCTCATTACCTATTGAAATTTTCTCTACTCCATGCTAAAGCAGGAGCCTACGATTAAGGCTGCTGGGCACTTCCCACTGTAAGAGTCTCAATTGCTTGCAGCTTTGCCAGATTTTTATCTCTTCAGGCTACAATTTTACACTTCCACGCCTGCTTCAGGGTGATTTTCAGGACACGAGGGAAGAGGAATGAGCTGAATCACTTCCAAGATTTAGACTGTAGAAAAAACTCACGTTTTGACCCTATTAAATAATTATTATGAACTTATATTTGAAAAGCTTTCTAAGTTTTAAAACTGGGAGTAAGATTTGATTGTCACATTACTGATCTGTTTTTCATGCTAATCCTAAAAAAAACCCCAGACACCAACGGAACCAACAAAAACCCCCAAACCAAACCAAACCAATACAAAATCACAACCCCAAAAACCAAAAGCAAAACTACCTAAAATAAAAATTATCAGATTCTGCACTTGTCCAGGGATGACTCCTTTATACGAAAGGAGTATACTTTCCTGTACACTATTTATGTCTCCTGCAGCCTCCAGAAGGATGTAAAATGTGCATGCACATTCCTATAAACATCCCTGGAAAATGGGCTTCTCCCTGTAGTTACTGCTCTGAACTGAAATTACACAAAACAGTGGAACTGACAGCAAGAGGTATCTCTTTCCACTACAGCACCCAGCAAGCTGCGGAATTTGAATGCAGAGGGTACAAATATCAGACCAAAGAACAGAGGAATAGATTTTGATGTGAAGTCTTGTATCACCAGAAGCAGAAAAGAAGAATTTGTAACTGCTGTTTAATAATGGAGGACTTGGGATTTTAGTCTGGGAGTCAAGAGGTAAACTCGGCTTCAGTGAGTAGGAAGATTAGAGTGGATGGAGATCTGTAAGAGGTGCTGCATTCAGATAAGGAGTGAGGATGAAAGGAGAGCTAACTCCAAGAACCTAGGATTAAGAACTAACATGAACAAAACGCATCTCATTTGCCTGTATTTAGGGTCACAAAAATCATAGCAGAAGCTGTTGCCACAGCTATTCCATTAAAGCCAGTGGTGTAATCCTGTGCATAGGCAGGATGAAAAAAATCTGATCTTGATGACACCTATGGATCTCAACAAAGTGTGATTCTATTTTCCCTCCATATCAAAACAGAAGTTGTATTTTACTTACTGTGTTAAAAGCAAGGTCACTCAGCCATTACTGCTGTGCTTCCTGTTGAATACTGCAAGCTGAATTATTTCAAATACTTAATTTCATTAGACAAATTTTCTAAGATGACATAAATTAGGGCATATGGTTCATAATATTTTCATTTCCTTTCCCTGTAACCCATTTCGCTAGTTTTACACTTCATCAATTTAAGCATTATTGCTAATACGCAACATTTGAACTCTACCACAAGAGAAAAAAAGATCTAAATGTCTATTAGAGAGCTATGATGGCCATTTCAGGATGTAGTGTTACATTTTCTACCTACATTCAAGACACATGAAAGCACTGAACTCAGAAGGAAACGCAGAGCTTACAGGCCTACAGGTTTCAGCGCAAAGCAAAAGCTTCCTCACTGCTCACTTGGGTACAAGGAAAAACTGAATCCTCAAGGTACAGAATCCCTGTCTGTAAGATTTACAGCTACGCAACAACAGCATTAAACTGAAGCATGAGAATATCTGTTTTACTATTGCATAAAACCAAGGGCAAGTGACATCTTTTATGTTAACCATAACACATTCCTACACCCAACTGAATTAACAATAATATATGAAGATTACCTACTGGCAGGTAGAGCATCTCTGATCAACACCAGAAAAGTTAACTGCTGACATTAGTTAATGTCAGAAAAGCTGTTTTCTACCCAAGTCTTTGTATGGAAATGTGACAAATCTTTCAAGCATCAACAGGTGCCAGAAAATCATGCAAGAACAAAACAAAGAGAAGAACCACATGGAAAAGCTTTCACAAATATGAAAGGCTGAAGTCTCCATTACAATGCATAGCCTGACCTACAACCATTGCAAAGGTTTACAGAGGACTATTTTACAAATCTTTGTGAGCATGTGAAATCCACCTCTTCAAAATAAGCAAGATACAACCTGCAGAAGAATTCTTAATACATGACACCAATGTAG
This sequence comes from Bolborhynchus lineola, assembly GCA_025448015.1. NCBI lineage: Eukaryota > Metazoa > Chordata > Aves > Psittaciformes > Psittacidae > Bolborhynchus > Bolborhynchus lineola. The sequence continues at coordinate 11,643 of JAOEHX010066341.1, read as the reverse complement.
CAGTGTCTTAAAAGCATCTGTGAGCAATCAAAATCAGCACAAGACGGGAGTCATGCTTTTGTCAGGTATCTGAATGCTAGAAATATATAAGCCTACAAACTACTAAAAGACTGGGTTCTTCAGCATGCTCATCTACACATACACTTGCTCCTGAAGAACTGGGCCAGCAGATAAAACCTTTGAAAACACCAAAACTAAAAGGTAGCCCACTACAGCTTATTAACAGACTATTACACTGTTTCACAACTGCATAGTTAAGTATACAATTATTCAGCGACTAGAAAGAAAGGCCTTAGGTAATAACACATTATACATACAGGAGCAACTGCTTCTTTTCTGTAAAGTGGCTCCTTCCTAAGCTGCTTTCTACATTGCATTTGTGAAGCATTGTTTGGTACAATGTAACACAGCTTCTACAGCTACAACAGCCAAATGTAACAGGCTGATTTAAGTTTAAAATAGTAACCTCTGGCACACCAGATTGGAGGTGAAAGGGTCAATAAGACTGATTCCTGGGTGCCAAGTCAAGCGTTCCTCTTCGTAAATACAATATATTGTCATGAAACCGTAAAACATATTCCGCTACTGATTCCTACTTTAATAGAAAAGCTTTTATGTATCATATATATTACATACGTAATATACATTAAGATCACTTTCTGAAGCTTTAAAATAGTCTTTAAAGAAGAGAACAAACATCCTTGACTCATTCAGGCAAAACAGGCACATACCACAACCAGGCTCCTATGTTCACAAGCACTCCGTTCTCCTGTGCTCAATTCAATGCTCTGCAGGTTAAGTTAGACCCTCTCCCTGCTGAAGTAGTGATTTACACAGTATTTCCTCCTCAGAATGAGTGATCGTAACTCCTTTAGCTCCAAGCTCTTCCTACAGCACTGCTGACATACTGAGATGATGCACCATGATTTAGAAGTTTCCCTCCCATATCACTGCACAGAGATGCATTAAGAATCATTACAAGTTATTAGAAGCATCTCATCAAAATGTTGCACAAGAATTTTTAATCTAAAGGAAATCTGTCTTCTAAAAAAGCACTCTGTGAATTCTACTACGAGTTGCAAGGCATTTCAGTCTCCCATGTCTAGTTCCCAAGCTTTTATTACAACAATAAAGAATATATGCAACAGATTAATACTTGGAAGAACTTTCTTCTTCCACTTGCATCATCCTTATACATTAGTCTCCTATTAATTAGTTATTTGATCTCAATATACTGGAAACAGCACAAAAAATACTTTGTTCTTCATACTGCTCTGTAAGCTATCTGCTTGTCTTCTGCTAAAAGCTTCTCTTGGAAGTGTGATCATTAATTGTCAAGCATTGGAGCTGTTCCTCCAGACATCATCTCCTCTACAGGCAGACAAGATTTTCTCCACTTTCTGCAAGGACAAACCAAAGTACATCTGAATACACAATTCATTCTATTTAACACTGTACTCTTCCTAATGCATCCAATGTAGCCAACTTCTTACAGGAAGCAATTGCTGGAACAATTAGGACTCCCATAAGGACTTAACAAGATTAATATATACTATATCATCACGTCTGCATCTTATCTCACGCAGCGATAGTACAAGGTTAAGGATGCGGTCCAATAGAAGCACATCAGCAATGAGCAAAACCTCTGTTAACACCCTTCTGTAACTCCAGGCTGAACTTTCTTCCCATTTTATTAAGGTGAAAACTTGAGAACTATTACAAACTACTGCTTTACGGTTATAAATTTAAGCTGCTCTTTTTACCTTACACCTGCAATATTCACACCAGAAATGGGAAGGAATCCTCAGAAACCCTGGTTCCAGTTTGTCTGTATACAGAACAGTAACCAGACACTGATCTCCAGACTGGGCTTTGGAGAAGTAACCATACATATCCTAATTGCTTAGGAACGAGACCAATACCTGGTGGTTCCTTGACACCTGCTTCTCCTGACAAATCAAACTCTAGACAGCCTTGGAAAAAATACAGAGTTAGTCTCTCTCATGAAAATATATATCCACATATGCAAATGAAATACAGTCACTATTATTCAACATAAGAGTACTTCTCTTTAAAAAATAAGTAAATTTAAAAATCACTGTGAAGCAGCCAAAGATAATGCAACATAGTCTACCCCTGTGAGAAAAACAAAACAAAACTCAGAGTTAGTCCATTACAGACATCCAAATTGATACTTGTCATGGCTTAATCCCAGCCAGCAACTAAGTACCACACAGCCACTCACTCACTCCTCTTCCTGCCCCCCCATCAATAACAATAAAAATAAGGAAAGAGAGAGAGGAATAAAACATGAGACAGACAAGTGATGTCCAATGTAATTGCTCACCACACACAAACCAATGCCCAGCCTGTTTCCAAGCAGCAATCAGCTGCTCCCAGCCAGCTCCCCCCAGTTTATATATTGGGCATGATGTTCTAATGGATGGAATATTCCTTTGGCTAGTTGGGGCCATGTGCCCTGTTTCTGCTCCTGTGTCCCTCCTCACTGGCAGAGCATGAGATGCTAAAACATCCCTGGCTTAGGGTAAGCATTACTGAGCAACAACTAAAACATTGGTGTGTCATCAGCACTGTTCTCAGACTAAACCCAAACCACAGCACTGCACCAGCTACTAGAAAAAAATTAACTCCATCCAGCCAAAATCAGGACAATATTATATAGCTCCTTTACTTATTGTCTATGTGCAAATTAGGTACACACTTCCAGACACAAAGAAGAAAATCAACACCATGTTCATCAAGATGATTCATTCTTGCGTTACTGGATCCACTAAACAAATGACATTTACCTGTACTATTTCTCTTCTCTGCACTGTACACTTCTTCCCATCTCCACCAAAAAGTTCCATCTAAAAATACTGATTAGCAGAATCAGCCACCCATAGTGTTTCCAGGTCATTTGCAATCTGTTCTTTGAACTAAAGATGCTCTTTGCAAAAAAGAACAGAGTTAGCTCCCTACACAGCTTCAGCAGTATTTTGACATTTGATACACATGATCCACTCCCCTGGATTTCTGCTGTCTGGAAAAAGCAAGGCAACTAAAGTTCAGTGACTGAGAATAGGATTCTTCTCACCTAAATTTCAGCTGTCAGGACCGGGCATCTTGTAGAAGTTAATGAACTAGGCTTCCTCTACAAACAACAGTGAGTGACAGAACTATCCTATAGAGAGTCCTCTCTCTGCCATCTCTTCACCTTATCCAAGAGCCCAACAGAATAAATTATACAAGAAGGAAACATGAGAAAGGCTACCTTCAAATGGAATAAACACATGTAGGTAACCTGTCAGATCAACAGCCTCGCCACAAAAAATGAAGCTGCAAACAGAGCTCTCTTATGAAAACCACTTGCTGCTCTTTGTCAAGCCCAAAACTGGGAGTGCTGAAGTCTCAGACCTGTTTTGCAGCTGTGGCAGAGTTATTTTTCCAGTGTTGTTTCGCAGCATAAAGAGGATTTCATGTCCTCTCCAGGATCATCCTGCACTGAAATCCAGAGACCAAAGCTTGGCACAGTGGGATTCAGTAACGATTCTCACTTTTCTCTGAGGATCTGTATGCACCAAAATCCATTAGCGTTTCCTACAAATGTAACATAGCAACAGCGGACAAGCCCTCATTTGATGTAAATCAGTGTAGTTCGTCCAATTCGAAAGAACTTCACCAAATTTCATCAGCTGTAACTCACACAGTGGTTTTGACTAGCTCACTCCAGCACTGGGGAGCAAAGGATCATAAAATCCAAGTGCCAGGAACAGTAAGTGGTCAATTCAATTTGTTACCCTCTTTAGGACTTCTCAAAGATTTTATTTCTCTTGTTTACAGAAGGAAGAAAAATGGGTCTGAATAGATGAAAACCATCACACGGGGACGGTGGGTGGAAAACTGTCCTGAAGCCATAACGGGAGATTTAATTACTTCAGAACAAAAGAAACCTACCATAAAATAATCTTTATTAAACTCACTGATGGTTTTTTACTGTTTTTAAACTTCAGCAAACTGCCAACATGCTGTGTGAAGCAGCACTTCCTGTTGATTTGTTTTGTATTAATTATAGCATAATTAAAAAGGGAGGGGGATGTCTTTGTCACAATCAACTATCAGGTATACTAAAACAATGAACAGGGGCATTAACATTTTCAGATGATGCACTGGCCAAATTAAAAAATGTATGCATTTTTAGGAAGAAAATCCTTTATTATGTTAACAAAGGAGGGGAAAAAAGTATCCATCTACTGGGAAGGCCCTTGATATTAGTGGTAGAGCCGCTACAGTTAAGACACGAACACTTAACAGGTCCTCTAATCTTGCCATTACAAGGTTTGAATATGATAATATGCCTCAGAGCTTGAAGGAGACTGACATAAAAGGCAGTAACAATAAAACTGAGTATTTTGCTACATAAGGGAATGAAAAGGAAAATTGAAAGATTAATAAAATATTCACCACACTCACTGTTGATGAACTCAATAGCAGTGCAATTTCCTGATTATCAGCTGGACTGCATTAAAGTTTAAAAGTATTTTGCTTTTTACCTAATTACCTTTATGCTTGGTTTAATCATGTAGGTAGCTGGAAATTCCAACCTTCAATTCTCTGTTGCAGCAATATGCTGAAGTCCAAGTTATCAGTGCACTAGTAGCCCATTAACCATTACAGTATTAAGGAAGCAGAATCTCCTACACCACCACAGCCACAAGTAGAATACATGTTAAAAATTATCTGATTGGTAAAGGTTATACAAGTAAATCAAAAAGAGGGTAAAGCTGAAATTCATGGATGCTGACTACCTGTTACAAATACTCACCATCCTAAATACAGAGAAAGTTTTTCTTTCCTCCCATAAATCCTGACAGATAACTGTGAGAGAGAATTAAAGGAAAGCTATGAACCTGATAAGGACACAACTCAAGTGACCTACTACATATTAATCTGGCAAAAAGCACATGCCAATTGAACTGCTATGGCCAGTCTCCAGGCAGAGACTGACAGGTCCTGGAAATGCTGTCAAATTACTAACACAGTCTGCTTCTGCATGAGCACTGAATCCTGCTGGCCTGGATCTCTTCATTCAGTCTGGAGAAGAGAAGGCTGCATGGAGACCTCAGAGCAGCCTTCCAGTATCTGAAGGGGGGTTATAAGGATGCTGGGGAGGGACTCTTCAGTAGGGACTGTAATGACAGGACAAGGAGCAACGGGTTCAAACTTAAACAGGGAAGTTTAGAGTGGATCTAAGGAAGAGGTTCTTTACTGTGAGGGTGGTGAGGCACTGCAATGGGTTGCCCAGGGAAGGTGTGAATGCTCCATCCCTGTCGGTGTTCAAGGTCAGGTTGGACAGAGCCTTGGGTGGCATGGTTTAGTGGTAGGCACTCCTGCCCATGGCAGGGGGGTTGGAACTGGATGATCTTCAGGTCCTTTCCAACCCTAACTATTCCGTGATTCTATGATTCTGGCTTGGTCTCAGGAACTATTTGAGACACCTGAATAAATCAAATAAGTTTAAGTGCTCTCTTTCCTTGCCATTTTAGCATAGTCTATTAAAAGCTGCATCTCAAGTACCTAGAACAGAAATGTAACCTTTTTCTATGACGTACAGATATCACTCACATTTTCCCTCTTAGTTACTTCAAGCATTAAAAAGAAGTGTATAATCCTTAAGGGTGAGAAACAACCAATATGATGCCTACTATTCTTTAAGTAACCAATCTGTCAGTAGGTTAGAAAAGAGTTACATTAAAGAAAAATAAGAAGTGTGTATGGCATTAATTGGATTAGCAAGTAATTAAAGTTCTGCATTTTCAAATGGGCCTACTTAAAGCCTTGCCATTTCCAAATTCTAAATGTGAATCTACAAATGTCAATAATCTCATTTAAATATTTCAATTGATCGATGAAATTATTTTTGGTGCGTACAACTAAGGCAACCATATGCTTAAGAAGCTACTTTATGCTGTGCCTTAGTGAGTCAACTTTTAACCAACAGCAGTTACACCAACCTATATTCTTCATACACATTATTGTTCAGTAAGCATGTTTTTTTCCATTTGTTAAAAAACTGTGTAAAAAACTTTCTCATAACTGATCATCATCAGGCTGTGGATTTTCTTCCCAGTTAAGTATACGGTGAATCTTAGACAGCCAGAAGAAACAAACTGTATCAGTGTGGCACTGTGAGAACTCCGAAAGTATCCATTAAAGAACCTCTTAGTTTTGGGTATCATTTACATAGACTAAGAAGACTGTAGAGTGCATTATTCTGTTCCATCTCTCGTGCTGACCACACGCAGTCCAAAGAAAGTGTCACCTCATACAATTTGTTCCGCAGGTGGAAAAGAAGTAAAACCTTTCTTATTTGCACAGACCTAAACCAAGAAGAGTCACCTGGTACCCAGTGACAGTCAAACCTATTAACTCGCTGATCACTCACCAGGACTAAAGAGGTGTTTATGCTCAGCTCTCCTAAAATCAAACTGGAAGGGAAAGCAAGCTGTAACTGGCAAGCCAAAAGGTTTTAAACGCTACATTTTAAAAAAGATACACTTTTAAACAAAAAAGCAAGTCTTGTCAAAAGAGATTAAGCAAAACCTCCCTGAATGACACTGAGTAAGTGTAAGAGTCCTGCAGCTAGGATACTAAAAGCACTCTAAAAGCAAAGAACTATTTTCAGGGTGCAAGTGCTATGATCTTGAATTTCTGGAGCCCCACAACTGTCCTAAGCTTTCCAAGAATAAAACTGTGCAGGTTTAAAAAATTCTTTTCCAAAACGTGAACCAATGGATAAGCTTCAGAGTGTGTCTTGGGAACTAAGATGGATAGACTGATGAGTCCCGATACGTAGAGAACAGCTTCAAAAAAGGGGGATTTGCACACCACAAATTGCTTTAAGAGTCTTGGATAATAATCAACTCCCAATTAGCTTCAAAGCATGCTGGCCCCAACAAATACATTCAGTACCACTTATCATCAGCAACCCTATGAAAATGAAATGCAGCAATCATCTACAGCAAGGCACGCCTACCAATATCCCTCGCACACTGCTGATGAGGATACTTATATGGCTTTTTGCTACAAAAAACATTTTGGAGAGATTCCAGCTCCATCTTTAGCAGTAATGGCAGGACTTTGTACTAGAAGACTCCTGATTACCCTCAGTACCAAACAATGATACGCTCACATTCAGGTATGAATAATTCTATCAGCCTTACTATTGTGTCTTGATTTGTCTGCCTTTTCACAAATGTCCTCTAAAAGTAATCTTCCAGTAACGACTCACTGAGGAAAAGCACCTCCTAAAACCACAGGGACATCTAAATCTGAAGTTCTTGCAAGACAGCAATATGCCTGCTGAAAGGAAACAAAATGGCAAGCACACATGCATGATAGGATTATTTGATTGAATACAATATAAATTAGGTCAGACTCCTCTTCGGAGAATTCTGTGTCAAGAACTAGGTGGTCCACTAAATTTCTATTCATTTGCCTTCAGGCTTGGGGAATTGTAAAGACTCTTAAGAAACTGATGCTCTTTTATCCACAGGAGTAATCACTACCTGGGGGGGGGGAAATATCTCTCCGTGTAACTGCTTCACAATATCTGTGGACCTGAGAAATCTGTCGAAGAGCAGCAGCTAATAAATCTTCGCATATATATAACATATACATAGAGATACAGAAAATTCAATACAAATAAAAAAAGCAGTGTTTTGTGTACTTAGGCATTACTACACAATTTTTTTTCTACATTGCGTATATCTTTAAGAAAAATAACAATTTGCTCATTCTCATTAAACCAATAGTAATGGAATGACAGGAAAAACACTATCCATAGAGTGCAGAGGATTACAGGCTAGAAACTGACCCAAGCCTGCTCCCTGTCAGGCCTCTCCTGCTTAGGAAAACTGTATTTGTAAAAGCTTACACACAGTTATCATCTGTTCTGATTCTACAAGCAGCTAAAGTAAAGCATCACACCTCCAAGGGCCATAAGACCATGTCAACTACTTCACGTATCTAAGACAAGGACTGAGACAGTGCAAGATGTGACAAGTTAGCCCTCTAGCAGTCCTGTTGCTCAACTGTGGATGGATTTGGTTAGGACACACAGCTGAGGTCTTGGATAGATGCTTCCCCCGCATCTGGGGACACGACAGCCTACGGCTGTCCGCAGATGGATGACTGGCCATTCCAGGGTATGAGCTTCACTCTAACTCCTCAAGAAGCAACATACTGATTAAGAAACAACTGCTGATGGGTCTCTCTGATCTTATTCTGCAAAGTGGCACACACCTTGAAAAAGATTCACCACTGAAAATAGGTTGTGCAGACCACACCGTAACCAGCAAGGCTCATGCTGGCAAGTTCTGTGCGTGTGAATGAAACACTGAAAATGAAGACACAGTGAAGGGCTTTTCACTACAACCCTTTTCACACAAGCTCTTACAGTGTTTGAAAGGGGCTTTCAATTGTTTTAGCAACAAAAAGAAGAATGGAAAGATCCATATTGCACAGTAAAAGCCAGAGAACACTGCTCATCACTGTAACACCTGAAAATGTGTTACGAGGGCTGTGGAAGATTAGATACCCAGATGAGGCTGCCCACAGTAACATGGTAGCTTTGCTGTAACTCAGGGTTGGGTTGGCTCGCTTCTAAGTTGTAACGATTCTGCTGCCTTTAAACAGAAACGCAAGATTGATTCATGGACTAAATTCTTAAACCACAACCATGAAATACAATTTTACTGTAGCTAGACTGGGCAAAAGCCAGTGTTAAGGGCAAAATACAGTAGCAGACTCTCTATGTGACATGTCAAAGTATGAAAATTAAAATGTTTAAATCTGATTAATTACTTGGTTGAGAATATATGCTTTCATTCTACTGTATCAAAATACTCCCAATAAAACAGAGCAGCAGATAAAGTCAAGCACCCCCTTACAAAGGCTGGCAAATTTGCAGAACAGCACTTGAGGTCCAGATTAGTAAAATCCTAATGAGTATCTACTCTAATACCCATGTAATGCCAAGGAATGCATTTGCAAGTGGTACAATTATAATTCAAAAGAAAAAAAAAGAAAGTAAGAAAAAAACACTGGCACAATTGAAGTCCAGACTGTGATTTTAGCATCTAAGAGACTTAAGTGACAACCTGGAAGAATGAAGATTCCAGTTCGCAATAAAGATTTCCAACTCTTTCCCAAATGCTTCAATCTTGCACTCTAAGTACCAATATCAAAACACTCAATTTCATCATTTTTTGCCCCAGACATAAAAACTGTTTCTGTATTTTATTTAATGATTGCTTTATCAGAAGTGCCCTTCTCTTCCTGCACACTCCAGGAGGAGCTGGGTGCCCAGTACCTACCCCTCCAAGACTTCCTTGGGACCACGTACATAAACACTGCTGCTGCACTACATGTTGCAAGGTTTTACACTTCCTTTCAGAAGTCAGCACCTGATACCTTTGCACCTCACCTTCCTGTCTGTAAGAACAGGACAGCACTTATTTTGACTTATTTTATCTCACAAATCCACCAGGTAGATAACGGCTTTAAAGACAGGACTGTAAGGATGAAGTCAAAGTAGGGCTGAAGGCAAGCATTGCTTAAATAATACCAAATAGTACTGGACATATGAGAGACCAAGTAATAAGGTACTTTTATTCCTAAGTAATTGGCTGAGTAAACATACTGTGATCCAGCAACTCTGATGAATTTTGCAAGAATGCTTGGGAAGTGTTTATAAAAACCAAGTCATTACCTTGACTAAACATTGACTTGGACAGTTAACTTTCACCATCGAGACATTGACTAAATATTGACTGGGAAAGTTAATTTGAACTATAAAGTCTAGAAAATCTTGGTCCTTTTTACTACTATTTGCTATCAATTTCAAATGTAAACACAACTGCAGAAGTAGAGGTTCTCCCATCTAGCCAATGTTTAACTGGGCAGCTTGGGCTATTTATACACCTATGCAGGGGTCTTCCAAAGTGTATATAACAAACTGTGCCTTGCCCAAAGAACCAAGCAGGCTGACCACTAAGACAACATGTTCATTCTGGTACCTCTGCTTCTGAAGCCTTAGTAGCACCTACTTCAAGTCTACATCCTTCACTATTGGTATCACTTCATCATGTGAGGCCACAGGTTAAAGGACATACACAGGGTCTTTCACCAGCTGAGCTAAAAAAAAAAACCCAACCAACCCAAGAAAAAAGAAAATCAATTTCAATCCTTCTAAGATGAAACCACTGATGTGTGCAGTCACTAAAGTCCCAAAGGTAATACTACAAGAAAACATGATGGTGTCCTCCATCACTGTGCTGAGACACTGTTAAAAGTACAGCAAAGCCATCTATGAAGTACAGTTCAAGATCAGCATCTCTATCAAAACACACCAAACAATAAATCTCAACTTTCAGACAAATGTGAACAGTGTGTTTTAAATGCGTAATGAAACAAAGTGGTAATAACAAAGGAACAGGAATTTTACGTTTTTGGAAGGTGTTACGTATGTGGCTAAAGAAATAAACAATGGCCATGAATCCAGCACTAATTCCACCTACAGTTTCATTTCAACAGTTTGAAAAGTGTTTTAATTCCTTTTTTTAATATATCAACTGCCTTCGGCACACTCAATGAAAAACAGCTTAAGAGCAAATATAAAAGATATAAATCTCAGATATGAGTGGAAATATCAAACTAACCGGTGAAAACTTGCTCTTCCATTATTTCTGAGTACAGTATTAAGGAACAGATTGATTCTGGCGTTATGGGGGGGTAAGGGTGGAGAATGAAAGAACAATAAACAATACAGTCACCAGTAGCTTAACATAGCCCTGTGTCTTGCAACGGAAACATACTGTGAAACAGCTTGTGAGTTAAGCTTCATCAACGATAAGTAATTTTTATTCCGTTTGAGTGGTTGAAAACAATAAACATGATTAAATGCTTCAGACATGCATTCAGAACTTAGACAAATGGCAAAGAGTTCCAAGGACTGTGCTTTTAAAAGTACTTCGGGGAAAGACCTAAAAATCAACTTAACCGGTTTGAAACGTATAACAACACAGAAGTCCATAGGGAAATTAAAAGTTTCCATTCATCTGCAATCTCCAGGACTGTCCAAACCAGAAACAAGCTTTGTTATTTACTGTTTGGATGAACAGCGGACCAAGTTCCCACCTCACTACTTTACCATTCATAGAGGTTTTCAAATGTGCCGGTCAGGAACATGAGCTGCCACGGAGTGAAACACCCTGCAAAACCCAAAAGGCAGCCAAGGTGGTCTTGGTTCCTGGAGAGTTTCCATCCCGCTGGAATCTGTCAGGCTGCCCTGTTCCAGGCTGGCAGCGGTCCCGTGCGCATCTTCCCACGGGCGGCAGCCGAAGAGCGATGCATTACCAACTTTAACTAATGCAAGGGTGTTTGTTAAGCTGTTCTAGTGACGCGGTGGCCGTGCACAAACACAAAAAGCACCCAAACCATTCACCTCAACATTGGTTTTTGTTTGTTTGTGGGGTTTTTTTCCGAAGTAAAGGCGAGCTATACGAACGCACCGCACCCCAAAACAACTCTTCGCTTTACACCCCGTCCCTTTAACGCACGCTGCTGGGAAGGAAAAGCCCT
>JAOEHX010066338.1:0-16248 GCA_025448015.1 Bolborhynchus lineola | reverse complement strand
AATTTTATAAAAAAAAAAAAAAAAAAAAAAAAAAAAAAAAAAAAAAAAACCAAAAAAAAACCAAAAAAAACATATATTTAAAAAAAAACAGAATCAAAGATGTGTCTGTACAAACAGATAGTATTTATCTATTTATTTGAAATTGCTCACAGAAAACTTACATAGTATTCTTAATCCGAAGCAAGTATCTTTAAACTGAAAAGTGTAAAAAATGACTTATGGGTTACAAACATACGCAGAATTGAGGCAACTAACTCAGGGGATCAGAGCTTCTGCAAACTCCTCACTCACTTGAAGGATGCAGATTAAATAGCTAAGACAAAAACTCAGCTCTCCAAGTATTACACTTCCACCAACAGTAAACAGCATGGCAGTAATAACTAAGTAGTATTTGCCTCGCACAAACTACACACACAACTGGGGTACTCAATGCTACTGGCAGCCTTACTGGAACTTTCCAGAACTTGAGCAAGCTGTACTCCCTTGTCCCTGCCTAATCTTCCCATGGGGAATGGAGGGGAAACCATCTAAAAGATAGTTTTCAAGAGCTCAGTTAAGTCCTACTACAATTTCTCAGTTGCTACAACCTAGCAAACAGACTACAACGGTAGCACTTACTGATACTCCAAACAGACAATACAAACACATCCACCTGTACCCTGGCAGGGGGAGGGGATTAGTGGAAAATCACTGTCCTGTTTATCTTTGTAGTACTGAGTGTTTTATAACACTGGTGATTTTTAAAACTTCTCAGTAACTGGTCAAGCAACAATGTTCTAACACGAATGCTTGAACTATACATTTGAAACAAAACTCAGGATCAAAAAGACACAGTATCTCTCCCATCAATTTGTTATCATGCAGTATCAAGCATCAACCTATCAAATGCAATCACTTCAATGACACTATCATTTAAAAATAACATTATAAAAAACAGTAGTTGTCTTGGGTTATTGTGTGTAGTTACCATATTAAATCCTCTTTAGCTTAATACTCATTCTAAAAAGATTCTGTTACACTAAGTCAAGATTGCTTTTCCATTTTAATAAATCTGAAGTTCAGGCACAAAATTCTACTTGTTAAAGATGAAGAAAAGACAAAAGTGAGACCTGGATTAGTAACCTAGAAGTTCTGCCTCGCTCTTGTTGCATTGACCCCTATACCACATCTCTTGTGGTTCATCTTTCCATTCCCTTCTGAAAGCTTCCCATCTGCTAAACTATAATTTCCTGGCTGACGTAAATTTGAAGAGTTCCAAATTCTGGTGTTGCATCTGAAATCACCTGCTTTATTTCCAACTTTACAGGCAATGTGGAGAGAGGGTGAGAAAGACAGAGGAAACGGGGGATGAATACGAATTACGGTAATATGAAAAAAACCCAAGCTACTAACAAAACCCAAGTCATATTCCCATGGGCCAGTTAAATTATCAATGCATTTAGATTCAAACAGAAGAAGATTAACAGTAGCGCCACATGCACAATTTTACTCCATTGAAATGCGAACAGTAATAGATACTGACTTCAAAGAATACCTGAAATAGCTGTTAAATCTAGGAAAACGGAAGAAGAAGAGTGCATCTCAAAAACAGCGACACATTGGAGTCCAGCTCACAGTTCACCGTGCCATGTTTCTAGCAGCTGAACTCTGGGACCCAGAGTTTTTAAGGCTAATTTCAAGTAAAGCTCATTTATAATTGCTTTTCAGGATACATAGTCAAAAAAAAAAAAAACTACCAAAGTAAAAGCCTGCCAACAATTTAATAAGATAGCAACTTCTTCATCCTCCCCTAAAAATCCTGCACCTTCCTATTATAATCTCAGACACTGAGGATGGCTACCATTACAAGATTAGAAATGAATGGACAGAATTAAAAACTATCACCTTCCACATTCAGTTACTGCCACAGAAAGCATTCATACTTTTTACACAAGACTGATATGTAAATTCCAAGAATATCTGGATATGGAAAGAATATAGAATCACAGAAAGGTTGGGTTTGGAAAGGACCTTAAAATCATCTAGTTCCACCCCCCGACCATGGGCAGGGCCTCACACTAGACGATGTCAGCCCAGGACTTGTCCAACCTGACCTATATAATTCAAGTCTGAATTTTATATTCTTAAACTGAGGTTTCATGGTAAAATAATACTGAATTTTAATACTGAACTAAAATTAGTGCAACTGTAGGTGAACACTAATCCAGTCTTAGATATTATATTAACCAACATAAATTTGTTAAAAATTTCTCATGCCATGTCACCAAATCTACACAGGGTTTTAAAACATTTATGACTGCCAATATCCATCCCTATATTGCCAGGGAGAATTTTCAGCAGTTTAGTAGTAGCAAAATCATGGTCACAAACAACATTACTGCTCCAGATTAATTAATTTTTAAAGACTTTATTATCTGCATATGTTTACTCAGCATCACAGCTAAATAGATCTTGGTTATCCATTTGAAATTTTGCCTGTTAACCCAGAACTGGCAACACCATTCATCATATATGACTTCTATTAAGACTTGCAAAGCAAGTTAGCATTTTAAGCATCAGATAAAACAATAATTATTCTTTGGTAGCCTGTGCAGTAATAAGCAGAACTCACATCCCCCTTCATGTAAGTTCTCATTTTATAAAACAGATTTCCTTATCAGGAAATTGCCTTACATGCAGTCTCTTACAGTTGAGACACCTTTTGTGGAGGTCCACATCCTAGTATAAACTAATGAATTAAAATATACATATGCAAAAATACACTGGAAAATGCATTTTAAAGTAAGTGTTTGCATTCTGTGTGAACTGCTGACTGATTCAGATAAAGCCAACAGATTACACAACAGCTATGGTATGCTGTTGCTGCTGTAATTTCAAAGGCTTTTGACTTTCTTTGTGACAGGGGGAAAAAAGAAGCATTAATAAAGAGGGACCCATAAAAGTAGCTATAACATATGTCTTCATAGAAACTACACATCTATAATTACAAGTGTAGGCAAAGGAAAAATGAAAAAGAATAAAATGCACAGCCACCCCAATAAACCCATTTTAACAAACCCAAATTTTGTTGCAATAAACTGTGGAAGGCACAGACAGGCTGGCTGTCTACCAAAACCAAATACTGAACTGCATTGGTGTGAAAAATTACAACTGCTTGCAAGATTCACCAGAAATCATGAAGCATGTTTCTTCTCTCATTAAAGGCCAAGCCATGGCTTATTGCTACCAGGGAAGAATGCCTCAGAGGAAGAGGCATAACTTCATCTACATTTAAAAGCTTTCAGGTTAAGTGGTTGTTTTTTTTTGCATTGTACAGGGGGAAATTCAAGTACATGTTCAAAACTTTCAGAAGCAAATCTCCCTCATGTTATAACTTGCAGAACCTCCAGAAAGCTACATCTTTTACTTGGAAAAGAGTGAAGAGCACAAGCTAGATAAAAATATCTATCTTTATGATTAAAAAAAATAAATAACAAACAAACCAACAAAACATTCATAATCTCTGTCATTTCTGCAGAATAATCTGATAAAAATAAAGATATTGATAAGGTACATATTAAAATCTCCTCAACACTTCGGTGAAAGGAATGTTTAAAGTATAGCTTTACAAACCAACACCTATTTCACTTGCATCCACAGCTTTTTCTAAAGCCATTACTGCAAGACTGCTTAAATTAAAAAAAAAAAATACAGTATTGGTTTTATCCTTATTATTCTAAGAATAATGATTCATTCTAGAACAAACTGAAAGTATTATAAAGTAAGGGTCTCATGCTTTCTTGGGTTTCCCTGATACTTAGAAGGAAAAGCTATCCCCTTAGATTGTTCTAAAAACATAAACAGCATTGATGTAATACAGGTCCCCCCATAACAAAAGAAAACTACAGCTAAAGGCAAAATGATAGTGCATGACACCAAAACAATGAACTGCTTTGGGAGTCCCCATATCCTGTAGAGAACACATTATCATTATGTTGCTAAATATAATGTAGTGTAACCAAAGCTAAATACACTTGGGGGAAAAAAAAACCAAAACAACCAAACAACAAAAACGAAGACAAGAACCAAAAACCAAAACTACTGTAAAGCAAGACAGCACAGTTGAATGCATGGGATTAACACCAAGAAGATATCATACCCATACTAAGGAAAGTGATTATGATGAACAGGGCAGTTAAAGAAATAAGAAGGCAGGCAACTGGTATTGCAAACCACCATGAGAGTAAGCCACTAAAAAAGCAGTAATTTGTAACAGAAGTTCTGAAGAAAAAGTAGTAAGACACTACCCTGACTCTGTGTAACTACCTATCATTCATATTCATAAAAAAATGAATGCTAGGTTTGAGACCTCCCTTGGAATATCGTGTACAGTTCTGGTGTCCTAAACATAAAAAGCACATGGAACTGTAGGAGCAGGTGCAGAGGAGGGCCACAAGGACAACCAGGGAGACTGGAGTACCTCCCATATGAAGACGGGCTGAGGAAGTTTGGGCTGTTCAGCCTGGAGAACAGAAGGCTGTGGGGAGACCTCCTAGAAGCCTTCCAGTATCTATAAGGCTGCTGGGGAGGGACTCTTCAGTAGGGACTGTAGTGATAGGACATGTGGTAATGGGTTAAAACTTAAACAGGGGAAGTTTAGATTGGATATGAGGAAGATCTTTACTGTAAGGGGGGTGAGGCACTGGAATGGGTTGCGCAAGGAAGTTGTGAATGCTCCATCCCTGGTGGTGTTCAAGGCTGGGTTGGACAGAGCCTTGGGTGACATGGTTTAGTGGGAAGTGTCTCTGCCCATAGCAGGGGGGTTGGAACTAGACGATCTTAAGGTCCTTTCCAACCCTAACTATTCTACAATTCTATGAAAACAATTCCCAATGCCTGGTTTTGCTGTCCTGGATTCAGAAAGAGTTCTTGCAGTTCTATGAAGTCAACTGCTTGGAATTACCTCTGAAAGCTTTGACTAAATGATATACCTATCTTTGCCTAATATGAAATTACATTATAGTGAAATTCAACTGAAAACAAAAACAATAAAAATATTTTATTAGATAGGGGAGTGCCTGGTCCTTTTATTTTTCTTTTTTTTTGCCCCCTTTTTTTTTTTTAGCCAACTCTTTTTGACCTTTGCATATTTTTGGTAAAATTGGCCTCTCAAATACTCTAGATGTTCTTCTTCAGAAAGACAGCATTTTGGATGAAGTTAACAAAAAGTATTTTTATCTGTCACGAAAGTACGTAAAATGTCACAAAATTCTACAGTTACAGCACTTTTTCAATTAAACATGATTTGTTAATGATATACGTAATCAAGCCCTGACCTGCACAACTCAGGTTCCCCTAATATAGCTGATCAAAACCAGGCAATGAATTAAGAAAGAATGAAGGCCCACACCACCAAAACTCCCAAACATTTTAGAGTCCTTTTCCATTCCTAAGCACATGTGTACAGATGCAGTTGCATGATCTACTGAACCATGAAACAGAAATTCAACAGCCAAAGAAAAATTCTTCTGCAAATATTAACAGACACCCAATTTCCTTCTTACAATATCAATCTCAACTTCGTCCAAGAAATCATGATCTATTCAGCACTCCTGAGGGCATTTTCTGTATAGGAATACATTGAATAAGCATACAGTTATCAAGACGAGTGCAAAAATTTCACTAAAAATATACTAAAGAAAATAAAGGAAAAAATGCTCAATACAGCACTTTTTTCATTTTAGAAGCACATTAAAATCCTTTAACTCACAGCTTCTGCACTATGCTCCATACCTTGACTTCAGTGCAGTGATATTATGGTTTTTGTTTTCAAAGAAACAGATCGCTAGAAATATGTGCTTGCAGTTCTGTTTGAATCCTAAAACTGTATTTTTTCTTTTGATTGAAGGAAACATTTTCAAACACCCTAAAGTCTTTTGGCATGACCAAACAAACAGAAACTCTTGAATATCCTTTTCAGTTTATACAATGAAACAGGTCAGATATCAGTAGTTTAGGCACTTGCATTTAAATGACCCTTACAACACAGAGTTGATCAGAAATTGGGTTAAACTACCTCAGTCAACCACACAGGTTAGGCTGGAACCTCAAGTGCTTCGCTGAAGCAAGTCTTAAGCATTAGAGATAGCTTGAGAAATGAAATTAAAGAAAGAAGATAGAAAAAAAAAAATTGCACATACACTGATGTTCACTGGAAAGGCTGTTGGGATTATTCACTCAAACTTTTGTCAACTTAATTTATTATTTATGCACAACTATCTTATTTGCATCATAAAAAAAATATACAGCAACCCTATGATGAAGATTACAATTGTTGTTTACTATTTGGTCTAAGAGTTTTCTTTCTAAAGCAATTTAAGAGACACCAGTCACTGGAGCATTACAGTTTCATTTGGCCAGAAAGACATCATCTAATGAACACAAAAGTGTTAGGTGAAATACTAATTAATTTAGGTATTAAAATCCTCAGTTAAGTTTGTGTAACAAAATGAAATTATAGTGAAGCAAGCTAAAACAAATCAAATGCTAATAAACCCAAGTCTATTTTAACAGTATTAATACAAGATGTCTTAACTTCATGCAAACACAAAAACTGAGTTCATTCCAAATGAAACTGTTAGTTATGTTTCTATTATGGTTCTATATCTATGGCAACAGTTAAGTCATCAACTGAACTTCACTACTCAAGCATTTAGAGACAAGGGTGGGGAAGGAAGAGAGATTGTTACACTAAAAAGAACTCAAACTGAAAGTAGCCCTGAAAAGCAGACAAAAGTTTTTGTGCCAAAAACACAGTAAAAAGCAGCCTTTGAAGACAGTGCAGTCTTCTCCCCAGTTATTGCTCTGTCAACCAGCAGCATTCCCTCAAGCTCATTTCGCAAACTTCTCCCTCTCCACTTCCATTATTTCAAATCTGTTTTCCCCACTATGTTAACTGACTGTTGTAAAGAATGTGGGACTGCTTTAAGTCTCTGATATCAACTCTGTTTACTGCTACTTCCCATTCTGTCAATTTTTCATATAAAGAATTTTATTACATCAAATATAGTGCAACTTATGCACTAAAATAAAATCAGTGGGAAAGGTAAAGATGATGCAAAAAATTTTGTAGTCATAGACTTCTATACAACACCATCATTAAATCAGACAAGGCTGATGCGCAGTTGTACAATGTATAATGGCAGGGACTTCCTCTCTCCATGCAGGAAAAGTACAATGCTGCCAACAGGTATGCTGCTGAGGCCGTCTATTAAATGCCCAGAAATACATGCCTCCAGTCAGCCAGCAGCTAATGAAGAGCTGCGCAAAGGAGGCTGCTATCTAAGCTCTTCCTGAACTAAAAGGATGGCTTTAACAGGAACCTGTCAGTGGGAAGCTGCAAAGACATACCACTTGGACAAGGGCATCACAACAGTGACCAGAGACAAATGTGGAACATGAATCATATGTTCAAGCAGCAACTTCTAGAGAGTCATAGTATTTCAGGAGGAAAAAAAGCCTCTAAAAAAATTAAAAAGAAAAAAAGGCAAGGGGTCCACAGCTAACTAGAACTGAAGCTGTAATTCTGCACAAGTACAGTCCCAAGACGCAACAGTTCCCTCATGTGATCTACATACCACTGGATAGGCACCATACATATGTACAACAGTGAAACAAAAATTCTAATACTTCATTACTTCAACCTAGGCTTTTCAGATGTGTCTTTAATACCAGAATATATGTTTAGGTGGGCATAATCTAATTGAAAGGAGGCAAATGTACTTGCCAAACCTAATCATACCTCAGACCAACTCCACAAGCATCTCCCTGAGAAAGAAAAGGCTATAATAGAACCTAGTAACTTGAGGTATTAACAAATTAAGTATGTTGCATCTTGGGTAAGACTGAGTGCTAATACAAACTTGTATAACTAATTTTGGAAAACCATTACAAAAACCTTAAAGCATCATGTACACCCAGGTGCATCTGCAAGTTTTGGATATATGACTGAATCCAAGCCTAACAGACAGCAAGACATTTGGGCTTTCTCAAGTTCAAAAGGCACAACCTGAACACATCTTTATCTGTTGAGTGCATTTGTGTGTGTGTGTGTGTGTGTGTGTGTGTGTGTGTGTGATACAAGGCCACAAGGTCTGCATTTCTAATGAGAACTGACTTACCTGCAGTTTTGCTCTGATGTGCTGCTTAGGAATTGATACCAGGCAGCCTAACTGCCTGGTGTGGCTACATTTCCTTCACATACTTTAACATCCATAAGGTTTAATCATAAAACATCAGGATGGTTCATAAGCGACTTGAAGTTATTAGGTTTATGATGCTGTAAATTGCACCTGCCCTTGAGGGCTGTACTGATTTAATTTCTCAACCACTATGATAATCACATTTCTTAAAAAAAAAACCACCTGCATGCACATACCTAGCCTCTGACATCAGCCAAGATTCGTATTGTTCCAGTGCAGAATACCAATAAATTTTGTTGCATTAATACCTGTCAAAAGCTTAAAATGTAAACACAGATGCATAATTGTTGAAGTTGTTAGGTCTAAGTGATCATATTGAAGTGTCCATTACAACAGAACTTCTGAATAGAAAGTAAGGCCTGCAAACACTTTTCCATGATGCTACAATGAGAGGTCTGCTTGCAGTTACAAGTTCAAGTGGATGTTCATGCACATCTGGAAGAGATGTCATAATATGTCAAGTGTGGTTTTAAATGCCCATTAAAATGGCTACAAAATGCAATATTATTTCCTCCCACAGATTGAAAAAGCTTCTTGAACAAGAAACAGCATATCAGGCAAAAAGAGAGAAGGAAGACAACAAGAAAATAGCTAAACTGAAAGAAGAACTGACTAAACTGAAATCCTTTACTTTAATGGTAGTGGATGAACAGCAAAGACTCACTGAGCAGTTGAATCAACAAAGTCAAAAAATTCAAGAATTAACCGCTTCTGCAGAAGAAGCACATAAGAAGCTGCCATTTGCTGAAGCAAAAGTTCAAGAAGAACAAAGAGCCAGTAGGCTGAAGGCTGAACTTCAAGCCCAAAGCAGTAAGACTTCCCAAGACCAAGAAGCAATGATGGCCAAACTAACCAATGAAGACAGTCAGAATCATCAGCTGCGCTTAAAACTAACTGCTCTCAGCCGACAAATAGATGAGCTGGAAGAGACCAATAAATCTTTACGAAAAGCAGAAGAAGAACTGCAAGACCTAAGGGATAAGATAAATAAGGGGGAGTGTGGGAACTCCACACTTATGACTGAAGTAGAAGAACTACGGAAACGACTGCTGGAGATGGAAGGAAAAGATGAAGAGCTCATAAAAATGGAAGATCAGTGCAGAGAACTTAACAGAAAGTTAGAAAAAGAAGCATCACAGAGCAAGAACCTTAAAGGGGAAGTTGACAAACTTAACAAAAGAATTATGGAGCTGGAGAAATTAGAAGATGCTTTCAACAAGAATAAACAGGAATGTTACTCACTGAAATGCAACCTAGAGAGAGAAAAGATGTTAACGAAGCAGCTGTCCCATGAGCTGGACAGCTTAAAAACTAGAGTTGGTGAGCTTGAAGCAACTGAAAGTAAGTTAGAAAAAACTGAGTTTACACTTAAAGAAGATTTAACAAAGCTGAAGAGTCTAACAGTGATGCTTGTGGATGAAAGAAAAACTATGAGTGAAAAAATAAAGCAAACAGAAGAAAAGCTGCAAGCTGCAACTTCTCAGCTTCAGGTGGAACAAAATAAAGTGATGTCAGTTACAGAAAAACTAATTGAGGAAAGTAAAAAAGCACTGAAATCAAAATTTGATGCAGAGGAAAAAGTGTCCAGTGTTATAAAAGAAAGAGATGAACTGAAAAACAAACTGAAAGCTGAAGAGGAGAAAGGAAGTGATCTTGTTTCCAAAGTGAATATTCTAAGAAAAAGACTTCAGTCATTGGAAGGCGTTGAAAAAGAACTTAAAAATAAACATAAGGAGAGTACCAAATCCAGCACCTCCTTGCAGCAGGAAAACAACAAAATCAAAGAGCTTTCTCAAGAAGTTGAGAGGCTTAAGCAGAAGCTGCAAGAAATGAAGGCCATAGAAGATGATCTCATGAAAACTGAAGATGAATTTGAATCTCTTGAACGAAGATACGTCAATGAACGGGACAGAGCCAAGCTCCTATCAGAAGAGCTGGAGGCTGTGAAAATAGAAATGGCTAGGTATAAATTAACAGAAAAGGCAGAGTCCAATCAAGAGCAGCGCCTTTTTAAGAAGCTCAAAGAGGAGGAAGCTAAATCAAGTCATCTTTCCAGAGAAGTAGATGCACTGAAAGAAAAAATTCATGAATACATGGCAACAGAAGACCTAATCTGTCACCTCCGAGGTGATCATACAGTCTTACAGAAGAAACTCCTCCAGCAAGAAAATAAGAACAGGGAGTTAGCAAGAGAAATGGAAAGCCTCACAAAAGAATTGGAGAGGTACAGACGCTTCAGCAACAGCTTCAGGCCTGGTCTCAATGGAAGGAGAATTTCAGACTTGCAACTTTTTTCTAAAGAAGTCCAGACAGATCCAGCAGACAATGAACCGCCTGATTACAAAACTCTCATGCCTTTAGAGAGAACAGTCATAAACGGGCAGCTGTATGAAGACAATGATAATGAAGATAAAGACAACAGTGAAGAAGAACAAACATTGTCTTTCAAAAGCAACTCATCCATTGCAAATGCCATGAACAAAAAATTATGGATACCTTGGATGAAGCCCAAAGAGAGCCATCCTCAAAATGGAAAGATTCATACAAAACAAAATGGAAACTGTGCACAGTCTGGAGACCTAGTGCTAAGCCATACACCAGGCCAACCTCTTCATATAAAGGTAACTCCAGACCATGGACAGAACACAGCAACACTTGAAATAACTAGTCCTACTACTGAAAGTCCTCATTCCTACACAAGCACAGCAGTTATACCCAACTGTGGTGCTCCAAAGCAAAGAATAACCATTATTCAAAATGCCTCCTTAACACCTGTAAAATCAAAAGCAGCAGAAGATTACATGAGCTCAGAGCAAGTAATTTCTCCTATTACTATGGCTACTTTTGCAAGATCTCAAACTCCTGAATCATGTGGCTCTTTAACTCCTGAAAGAACAATGTCTCCTCTGGCTTCACCAGGTTCAAGTTCTCAGGAACAAATACTCTCCTCGGAGCCTTTGGAAATGGGAGCCAAGCACACAGTTTTTAGAGTATCCCCAGACAGGCAGTCGTCATGGCAGTTTCAGAGATCTAACAGTACAGGATCAAGTGTAATAACTACTGAAGATAACAAAATCCACATCCATTTAGGAAGTCCTTACGTCCAAGCTCTCACCAATTCCAAGCCTATCAGCCCTTGTAACCTAGCGCAAGACAACAGAATTCCAGCACTAGCTAATGGCCTACCCAATAAGTCCACCAATAAAATCACCAGCAGTATAACTATCACACCAACTGCCACTCCTCTCCCACGGCAATCACAAATTACAGTAAGTAATGTCTATAACTGACCCCCATCCATGCTGACACCCTTACCAGCAACCCATCCTGGTTTTCATCCCAGCAAGAATTATTTGGAACAGCCTCTTTACTTTGGGAGAGATCCATGCATGAACTATGCAACAGTATATGGAACTAACGTAAAATTTTGCCTGCTTAGTGTTACCAAGCGTGCACTTACTGTATATCTTCTCATTGAAATACAGTTATGTAAAATATTTAGTCTTGCACTTGTATAAATGCATCGTTATGTATTTCCATTTTCAAAATAACTCACACCACTTTTAACTGCAACTTACTTTGGTAAAGTATTTTAACATTACAAAAACAGTAAATAATTGGTTATTTTTATCATTGCTTGCAGAATATTTTTTGTTTGTTATGTGTGGTTTCTATTTTTTTTTTTTTTTTTTTTTTTTTGCTCATGGTACTTATTTCATACAAAATATACACATTAAACTTACTAGGGCTAGTTATTTTCTCTTTTTAAGTCCTAAGTGGGCAACTAAAACTGTAAAAGTGTAACAGAAATAAGACAAGGACTTTCGGTAAACTAACTTGTTCAGTGTATTATTGCTATGGAAGTTTTATCTAAGAAAACTCTTTTGTCATTCTTTGAAGATGATAAACAAATGATGTTCATATAATGAGTTTTCAAAGTAAGTATTTGAAAATCCAGACCAGAATGCCATTTCTTCAAAAGTTTCTCTTCCTATTTAATTAGGTTTTATTTCTTTTTTTATTCTATGCAAGATCTCTGAAGTCAGTCATGAAGCTGGTTATTTCTGCAGTGCCTTCCAGAAGGAAGGAGATTCATTTTTAATGCACTGCTTGAGTAACTCTAGGCATAGACCCTGGGTAGCAGTAAGCAGATGATGAACTCTGTTTTCCTAACAGTTTAAAGGGTAGATGGTGATTTTAATTTCTCTAACTGTGCAATGATCAAATGGAGTTCCCAAAATGTCCCGTATTGACTGCCAAGATTGATTTCCCCAAGGCTGCTTTGGTGTGCCTCTGACAGGGAAGACTACATATTTAGATATAGTTTATGCTTGTGTTAATTTCCCTTCTATTGTTGCTTTGGGACCGACCAAAGAGTTTCTTTGAGAGGACCAGTGGAGGTTTTTCTCATCTGCTGCTTTGCTTTGCGTCCATTGACCCTCTTGAGCAAGGACAAAATCTTAAGTGAACTAAGGAAGGAGGTTACACTGTGAAGTATAACATTTTGCACTGTGAAGTATACCATTTTTCTGATAATTCCTGCTGAATGTTAGTTTCAGTGGTAAGATTTTTCAGTTCTATATTTAAGAATATGATTTCATTTGAAAAATTAGAATTCTTCACATCAGCTGAAGATAATTACAGGACTTCTACAAATTCATTCGTGCATATGGATAGACTATCACCAATATATTGCTATTTTAATTTTTTAACACTTACAAGAGCATCAATACCCTAGACAGGGAAAAAAAAAAAATTAAAAAAAATAATAAAAAGAATTAACAAAAAGATGTCTTCATTAGTTCTGCCTCAAAGAATGTTGTATCAAAGCTTTGTACCTGCTCCAGGTTGCACTTTTGTAGCCTACAACTGAGTTTTCCCAACAGAATATTGATTTCTTCATTCCTGGTAGGTAATTTTGGCTAGCAGATTTGTCATGTTTCTCTTGGCTTTCATTTACATTTGTAGCAAAGAATTGGAATGCTGAAATTCACACAGTGAATCCCATGATATTTTTCTCAAAGGTGTTTTTTTAGAAGACGTTGAGATCTGGGTGAATAATATAAGAGCATTTTATTGTTATCTGTTTCTCATAGTATCTCCTGTGGTACTTCCCTCATTAGTTTATTTCAACATTTTCCTGTTAAACTTAAAATGTTGAGTTACAAAGTTATCAAAATTAATATATTTTCTTTTGAAGGCACTTAAACTAAGTGCAATGGACAACTACTGGCAACCTCTGGAGAGGTATCAGATTTTTTTTGATTTCTTTTTTAATTTGCCATATAAATCCCTGATTTGCATTACTTCATCATCAGTTGTCTGGCTGTAAAGGAGACTGGGCTTTCACTGCAATTGTGGAAAGCCAGTGGGAAAACTTATACATTGACTCTGAATTGGAAAAAGTTCAGATCAACTTCTGCCATGTTAATTGGGAAGCTGTCCCAAAGATTTTTCACTCCATACCTCACAATCACCTTTATCTCACATTCCCTAATGCTATCCTTTGAATTTTAATTCTTCTTAAGAATCTTCAGAGAGTCACATCCCTTGATTTGTGAACACACATCTTTGGAAAGATGTGCTTAAAACATATAAATCATGAGTAATGTGTCATTTGTCAAACATAGCACTGTTCATTATGCTTTACAGAGAGATGTCTTCCCTCTTTATTCAGGATTGTTCAAGGAAAGAAATGGCACATATATGCCTGTGTTGTGCCAAACAAAGGAGGCTTAATCTTAAATTTTTACTCTAGTTCTTTCAACAGCCATTGAATGTGGGTTAGAATTGGTATTAGCCACTGTGCTGGGCTATAAAGCTGCGTAGGCTATTGTGTCCTAGGGGAGGCTGGAATTGTTTTTTCTCATGTTGTTGGAAAGCATGTGTCCAGAGTAGTAAGAAGGAACTATACTCTTGGGTGTAAGTCATGAACAAACATGATAAATATCTGGGGGTCCTCCATGACTTTCTGATTCCTGTTTGATGCTCCTTTCCCTCTTGAGCATTCAGGAATCAACTCTCCATCTAATCATGAAGATTTGAAGTGGCCGCATGCTGTTACCTTTGATCTTGCTAGAGAGCTGAGCACTTCATGTAGTACTGCAGTGCCCTGATTTATAGATTCAACATGCTTTTCAGTGTGATACATTCTGCTATTGATTTACATTGTAATTGCTTGTAACTCAAGATATATTGTAATGCAAATGGAGATGTTTATTTAGTGATCCCAAAATAGTCAACAGTATTAAGATTTTTCTAGAAGACACATGAAGAGATGAGATAACAACCTCATTTAATTATCTTACACAAACATTAGACTGGAGAGGTTGTGCTATCACTTGTAACTTGATGACTTGTTTTTTGAGATGCTGTCTTTTTTGCATGCCACACACCAGCAGCTGCATGCACCCGAGACAATCCTTTTTGTAGATAATCTCCTTTTAGAAGTCCGCATATAGGTGGAAGCAGGCTTAACGTTTTTCTTCCTAACTTGTTTTTCTTATTCTGGAGACAATCTTGTCAGTTGTCTTTTCTTAAACTACATTTTCCTCCTCCCTGGAAATGCAGATGTCTTTTGATTAGATCAGATGCCATCTCCTGTCCTTGAAAAATCAACTGCCTCCCCGTAGTTGACTCAGCATGACTATGATTCTTTCAGTTGCAGGGTTTCCTCTGATGAACTCTATAGTGCTTCAGTTTGCATGTTTATAAATGTGTGATATGTACCACTAAACAGGGTAATTGCCTGTAGTTTATTAATAGCTTGTAAGATCAAGCACAATAATAATAAAAAAGCCCAAGAGGACAGCATGTCTGAGATGATTTGTTCCCACCTTCTTTATCCTAAAGATGCTGGCAGTAGATATAATAGGAAATTTAAACCTCTATTCCATCATGGACCAGCTGTTTCCAATTAAATAATCATTTAACCTTTTCATTCTTACTCCAGCTTAAACATCTTTAACACAGCAGGACTATGATGTCAATAAAATGAACACTTAATATCTATATTAGTTTTTTTGAAGCAGATTTAAGCGAAAAACATAGATAATGCAGAACTGCCAGCATTTGAAAAAATAGCAGTAAGGTTGTAATCACATCATTCAGAATAAAGTTATAACTATTTCAGAATATATGATCTCACATAAACATCTTTTTCTAGAGAGAAAATCATTACTGAGGTGCATGGAATTGATTCCTCTTTCATAGTTCAGCTGTGGGCATTCTGCCCAGACTAAATGAGATTTTAAGGCCCTGCACTTAGAGATGCATTTTGTTTGGTCTGGCTTTTTTTTTTTTTTTTTTTTTTTTTTTTTGTTTGTTTTTTTTTTTATTATATTTTTAAAATTAAAACAAATTGAGTTAGAATAGTCCTCTATTTCAGAGAACTGCCAGAAAATAGCTACATTGATGGGGAGGAAATATTCTTAGTGGTCTGATCAGAAAGGTATAAATGATGGTACTCACAAAGAGAGAAAGGGGAGAAAGTCTGAACTTTTCATGTTTGGTTAAAATATATGTAGATAATGAACTTGCTGAACTACTAAACTACGTTGTTAGATCAGTTTACCTAAGGACAAATTGCTCCATCCACTCCAGGTACTCAGAACTATTATAAAACCCTAATTTTACACTTTCTGAATGAAAAATGTAAACAAAATAGTGGCAGGTAGAGGGTGGAAGTGTTGAAATACACAGGCTCTCAGGAGCATATCTGAGCTCTGCAATCTTTGAGTTTGGGTAATAAAATCATAGAATAGTCAGGGTTGGAAAGGACCTTAAGATCATCTAGTTCCAACCCCCCTGCTAAGGGCAGGGCCACCCCATGCCAAATCATGCCACCCAAGGCTCTGTCCAACCTGGCCTTGAACACCTTCAGGGATGAAGCATTCACCACTTCCCTGGGCAAACTATTCCAGTCCCTCACCACCCTTACAGTAAAGAACTTCCATTTAGTCTTCTTCTACTTTAGATAAGACTTCCTGGGGGGGAACAAACAAAACCA
>JAOEHX010066334.1:0-19295 GCA_025448015.1 Bolborhynchus lineola | reverse complement strand
GGTTGTATTCTCTTCCCTTGTTATTTCCTTTATCATTATTATTATTGGTGGTAGCAGCAGTGGTTTGTGTTATACCTCTGTTACTGGACTGTTCTTACCTCAACCCGTGGGAGCTAAATTCTTTCAATTCTTCTCCCCATCTCTCTGGGAGTGGGGGAGAGGACGGGGTGTGTGTGTGTGTGTGTGTGTGTTAAGTGAGAGAGAGACTGCTTGGTTTTGTGAGTTACAGCTGGGCTTAAACCACGACAATTGGTTGAAAACATAATATAAATAAATATAATGCAAATGTAATGGACCCCGCCCTTATATATAACTTATAAGCAAAAACATTTATACACAAATTGTATATCATATAATACACTGAACAGGGAATGGTAAGTCCAAAATAGCATAGCTTTGAATATTTCTGTTAGAGATAAATGGCTAATACCTTAAACTATGTACCTCAGACCTCCAAACAGTCATACGTTTTTGAGTGTTCTGAAATGTTTGGTTAACCTTTTTTCCATTCTTCCAGTTTTTACAAGCTTCTGCACTTCTGGTTTATGTCTGAGACTAGAAACCTAAGTACCAAAATACCACAACAAAGACAGTACTCAAGATATTTCAGGCTTGATTTAGAGCAGGAAGTATTTAGATTCTTTTAAGATTTCCAGTTAAATCTGCAAACATAAGAGCATTCAGGTAAGCATGCAAGCTGACCAATGCTCTTCTGAACTGAACTCCAAAGTGAAAACGTTAGAATGTAACCCCTTAGAGCCAATAAAGAGATCTATGGGACAATTCTGTGTTAGTATCATGTAATGAATAAAACTTCATTATAATAAATGTTTGAATTAGACTAGTTCAATTGCATGATCTTTAAGCTTTGCTTGTGTGAAGCACACTTTATATGACTTACAGAAACCATCGATTGCATACTGAAATCTTTTAAGAAGCATATTTATGAGAATACTAGAAAAATAACTGTCATATGTATGCATAAATATAAATAGATTGGGTCCTGGAAAGACACTTCAGCATTAGACATTTGTGGTATAATAAGATTTCACTGTTTTGGATCATTAATGTACATTTTTTCTAAGAAAGAAACAAATAACTTTTTCAAAGAAAGGGAATGAAGATAAACATTGGCTGTTTACCGCATGTGGTATTTTTCTTGTAGCATTTGCATCATTTCCTAAGCAAGGAACGGTAAGCACTGCAAAAAGTACAGCGAAATAAATATAAGTACCTTTAAATACTTGCCTGAAAATAACCTATGTCATTATGGCTTAACATTTTTATGCAGCTCCAGATCCCACTCAAATCAATTCAATAACTGGATTTCATATTTTGATTTGAAAGAGTTAATGTTTGTCTTTTAGGGAGTAGCTGAAATAAGGCATGTCTTGGCTAAACAAGTGTTTTGGCATACACACACAAAAATACTGTTTTTTGAACCAACACAGTTCCCTTGACAGAAAAAGTGTATCTAAATGAGAAATGGAGCATTTGGTGATTGTGTAATAGGGCCTGAATCCCGAGTTCACTAACTATGGATTCTAAAGTCAGGACTTTGGGGTCGATTTTAGAGACACTTAAAGAAGGATGCCATTTAGCTAGCTGGAAGAAAGACTCAGGAAAGACTGGAAAGAGGACTCCAATGACTGCACATGGTTAATTTCTATCTGTATGTGTGGAAGGAGAAAAACTCACGTGTCCAAACAGATCATAAGGCAACTGAAGTTTCAAATATTTTGCCTTTACCTTCAAATGGAATCCAATTTTTAATGCTGAAACAGAAAAATCTGCAATTGCCACATGAAATGCTAAATGGTAAGGAATTAATAAACACATGCAGATTCTGTTGGCAGCACAGAAAAGAGTTCTCTACATTTTTAGTGTAAGAATGATAAAATTCACATAACAAAGATTCAAAATTGCCACAATTCTTAAACAATAATGAGAACTTTGAGAACTTACTCTAGATGATCTAGAAGACTAAAGAAAAAGACAATTCCCTATTGGGAAGTTTATGTAGCTCATTTACTTACCTTGAAAACATGCCAGATATCTCAGAGCAGTCTGCAAGTTAACTGGCTCAAGAAATTTTGGCTTCTGATCTACTAAACCTCACATATCGAAAAAATTATGTTATAAAATTAAAAAAATGTTCTCTGAAGATCAGAAGAAACCTATGTGAGGCTACCTTGAAGGGCAAAGAACTGTTTAAAGCTTGCTGATCTATACATAACTTCCAGAAACAAGAACAATCCATCCTGATGTAGAATAGGAAAGCAGCTTGACTAAATGGGGAACTTCCTTAAACTGAATTCAAAAGCAGAAAGAGAGAGAGCTGGAAAGTGAAAGCAGGGTGGGCAACCAAGGAGGTATACAGCATCAAGAAAATATGTTTGAGGAGATGAACATCTTGAAGCTTCAGAGAGGGTCACCTTAAGGACTACTCAAGTGAGCTGATCATAGACATTTACAACTCCACAGGATATTTCTAAGCATGTTAAGGGAGCTGGGTTAAGGGAGCTGGCTAATGTCAATTTGCATTTGATACCACAGGTCCTCACAGGATGCATCTAAGCATGTTGAGGGAGTTGGCTAATGTTACTTTGCATTTGACATCAGGGCTGGTAAAGTCTTCAAACAGATAGCATGTTTGAGGGCAACACCAGGCTAGGGGTGTGACTGATGTAAACTGGAGGACAGGACCATCATACAGCAGGACCTCAATAGGTTCAAAGAACACGAATGTCACGAAGTTCAACAGAAGCAAGTGTGAAGTCATGCATTTAGGAAAAAAGCTAGTACAAAACTGATTGTTCAGCAAACTACAAAACAGTACCTGTGAGTCCCTATGGACACCAGATTAAACTAATTCAGTTGTGTGCCTTTGCAGTGATGAAAGCTAAGTACATCCTGTGCTATATTAGCAACTACTTGGTAATCCATCACTAGCACTGCCTTAAGAAGATTGTGATTACTTATTATTTATTTTGACTGCTTACTTCAAAACTTTTTAGGATATTCCTTGGTTCTTTAAAGATATATTTAGTTATTGTATCAGGTCACGTATTCACAGATAATAATTTGCATGTGGTTCAGATAACAGATTAATTAAGGAGTTTCAATATGCTCTCATCAGTGGTGATCTTGCTTCAGCTTGGCACACTGATTAAATCTTGAAGTGTTTGATGAAGCATTCATTTTTGCTTCGGAAAAGTAGGTTTATGTTCTGTCTGTCTGTGTAGAAAAGTCTACATAAGTGAAGGGGCTCCTAGAGCCCTCCAGATATATTAGATACACATTATGTGATGGAAGAAAGAGGCTGTGGCTTGTTTTATGTCCTTTCCAAGGAAATGCATATTAATTAAATTATATTTTTGTTTTCTTCCGAGGATCCCATGACCACAAAGGGGAATCAAAGGTGAATACTTTTGATAAGTGAAGAGGCCTAATTTAAAATCTGCTAAGGACAAAGGACTTTTAAAGACTCTTGGTTTCTTTGCTTTGTTTGGGTCAAAACTACATTACCAAATAAAAATGTACATTTCTTTCTGAAAAAAAAAAAAAAAAAAAAACACTCCAAAAAAGTTGTGACAGAAGATTTTTGAAAAGGGCTTCTTTAATGTAGAAACTCATAAACATTTCTATGTACAAATTCAATACTAGCACAATATTTATAATTATAATAATTTATATAACAGTATAATATGCACTTTTATATGAAGCAAGACAGACAATGTAGATCAGTGTATTGAAAATGAGCCACTGTACCTAATGGACTAACTTTGGTCTGATTTTGTTAATCAAATTCTTTCAAAACTATTGAGACAGAAGGACCCGTAGCACTGAGCAAAGAGTCTAACTACTGCTATACCTTTCCCTAAAAAAGCTTTAGTTATTGGTAGAATGAAACAATTAAAACTGCCCTGCATGGGAAGCCACAGGTATTAGCTTTTTTAAAAGTAAAGGGATTTTAAAGCAATAAAATAACTGAAAGTAGATGTTGAAATTACTGCAGCTATTCTTGTGATAAAGTTAGGCACTGGTTTAAGCTTTTTTCTGGCTTTATCCTACTGAATGCTATTTAGATATTTGAGGAAACTGAAAGCAAAGCTTAAAATTTCTCCTTTATATTCAAAAATGTAAAAAAATAAACTAAAATTCCATCTCCTGAACAGATGTTAATTGGCTGTTCTTTTCACAAAAGTCAAACTTGAGCAAATACCAAATTTCCAAATCTAGCTGAAAGGCAAAAGAAACAGAAATGTTATGACAGACGTAGAAAACTGCTGTCCAGGCTGGTAGCCAGGCCACCTGAGACCAAACAAGAACAGCTGGAAGCCAGCAAAAATCATTACTGCCTCAGTAGAGCTACAGTCATGTATTGTAGAAACGGAGAATGAATGGTACTAGAGGAATCAGCTGAAATACTACAGAAATCTCAGAAAGCTCTTGAAAGTGGATGAAAAGTTTAAAAACTGAGTTCTTAAAAATTGAGGCAATAATAAGGCACACTATATCCTTTTCAGAAGCATCATTGTAAATACCAGGAGCACTGAAATGATCAGTACAAATTGCTTCCAGCTGAGATTGCAGCCTTTTCATTTCTGAGTCATGAGTATCCTAACAAGGTATGCAGTGAATGTAAATTACACCTTGCTGGCAAATTGTTATCACCTCGAAATATATTGATCCATTAGATTAAGTATGTCATGGCAGAAAATTGATGGTATCTAAAATTATTTAAGCTATCAGAATGCAATTGAAAGGGTTATGTTTTGATATTGATGTTATTGTACTACTGGTGCTACCAAGACTTCGATCATAGCAATGTGGGTTGAATATTTTTCAGGACCCAGCAAAGAGATTGTGCAATTAATGAAAGGAATTACTCCATTTTACTTTTTTAAATCCTGGAAGTAAAAATTCTTGGTCATAACTGCTATAGACTGAGGTCAGGCTGTAACAATAGGGTTCATTTCACTGAATGCTGGACAGCCATTTTTGCATTCAAGGACTGATCCCAGACTCGCCTTTTAATGAAAGAACATAGGACAATTCATCTACTCTGTTTAGGACGTATTTTTGTTTGTGGTGAATAATGGCAGAAGCAGCTTTCTCTCAAGTCTACTGACTTGCTGCTTGTTTGCCTACCTCTCTATCATAGATCAATGATATAGATGCATTAAACTGCTGCATCATATGATAAGTCTGTTTCCGTGTTTAGACGACCAGCTCCTATGCATATTGTACATTATAGATGCTGACATTTGGCCAGATAGATGCCATTACAGATGTCAAAATCTTAGTAAGGAATTCAACTTACTTCATATAATTCACATAATTCAATTATCAGATTACCCTAAGGCACTCAAGCCTGTGTGTACTTCTTCCACTTTTCAAGAACATAGCAGATGCATCTACATTTGTCTTTGTATAATCTTTTTTGATTTACCACATGAACATATTTTATTGTCTAGGAAGAAACTGATGACGGTGGAGAAATATACTGTTGTCAGTCAAAGCTTCTTAATCTAAATGAAAGCACTCTTGGTGCTGTAGTCAATGGATATGGCGCTGTGGGAATAAGGTCAATCCTTTTTTACTTTTGTATTCCTGCTGAAATATCCATTGTATTTCACTGAAATTAAAAATGACACATTGCAAAGGGATTGGATTGTCCCACAAAATACAAAAATCCTCAGCATGTTAACACATTTTTTTTTTCCTTTTCATGTTGCCCCAAACTGCAAGAAAAAACATTGTTTTCAAAAAATAATAATAATCATTCTCAGCAATTTCTAAGTAATGGAGTCTCTGAACATTTCAGGCCTTTAATTCTGTTTTGTTTCTTCCACTGAGGAGACGTAAAATCCCCTAGATCAATTCAAACTCATTTTTCGAATGTGCTCACTTCCCAAGCAGAAACAAATTGCCACCATCTCTCTGAGATTTAATTGCTTTCACTCCAGAAAAACACCCTTTCTGCACAGAGGAATGAAGCAAAAGAAGAAAAGCTAGATTAATTAGTAAAGAATGAGTGGTTTTGAGTTGTTTTTTCTTTCTCCTAAATTAACTTAGTGTTACTTGTCAGTTAATATATAGTCATTTGCACATCATGAAGAACTCAGTACTTCCCTTGTTAAAATCAGGAGCTGAAATATCTGTTCACCTACAGAGCTCCAAAAGAAGGTGCTTTAGGAGGAAAAAAAAAAAAAGTTAAGAAATGAATGAGAAAGAAAAGAAAGGGAAAAAGGGAGAGAGAAGGAAAAAGAGAGAAAAAAGAGGCCAGTGAGAAAGCAAGAAAGTGAGAAAGCATGCCTGCGTGAGAGAAAGCAAGCAAGAAAGAAGGAAGGAAAGGAAGAAATTTGATCTAAGTTGTAATATTTCTGAAGCACTGGATCCAGCATGAAATAATGGGCCAATCATGCGTAACATAAAGCAGCTCAATGTAACAAGATTTGGTAAGGTCAGAGTCTTTTTTCTTTTTTCCAAATGAGATATTGTTCTTGAAAGTGATGCTGAGCTGTAGTAGGCAATGGTAGGAAAGGAAACATCTTGTTTACAAATGTCAGCCAGCAATTAGCATCATTTAAAGAGTGGAACCACAACTGCTGTCTTTTGTTAGCTTTGAAAACCTCATCTCTTTCTTGTGGCCACATTTTAAGAGGCAAAGTAGACAGCAAGACTCTGAAACCAGTTCATAAATAGCTGATTTCATATTTTAAAATCTTGCCTATAACTGTCACCCCCCTCGCGTGGATCACAGATGGTGAAGAACTAATTTGTTACTGTTTGATAACGGCTTTTATGTATCAAAGCTCTTATTTACTACTCTGTGGGGGGAAATGACAGACTAAAAGCAATTATGTGTTTTTCTTTCAGTTTTTCTTTAACCACTATGCTCTTTGGCTTATTTTTTTTTATTTTTTTTTCCACTCTGACATGTTTCTTATTTGAAATATAGCATTGTGAATCTTTTACATATGTTGGTTCTCATTTAACCCTCTTCCTAGGTTTTCAAGAATGCATCTGGCCAGGCAGATCAACTGTAATCTTTCATGATTGTTTATAATGGCCCAGTGATAAGTAATAACACTCAGGGGTGTCTCCCGGTAACAGTGTATTACATTTCAGTATTAAAAATGCAAATTGGGACTTTGCTTTTGAAGATTGTCAGGAAAATGTTTCAAGGAGGGAGAATAGCTATCAGGATGCCTGTAAGTGAAATAACCCCCTTTTCCCCCCCTCCAAGTGCGGCCTCCTGCCCACAGGTTTTCTGAAGAAGCCCCCCTCCTCCTCCCCACAAAATAAATAAATAAGTGAAGAGACTGTCCTCTGTATGTGGCATTAAGTAACTGATGTTAAATCTTTGGCCCTGGCAAGTCATGAACTCTCACATCTGTGTATTTTGTTTTCCTTGCTGGTGATACGCAAACCACACACTTGGTGTTGCCACCAATAATGATTTTGCTGTGGGTTGTGTTTTCTGGTGTTGCACTGCAGCAGAGCTGATGGGGCTGCACATAGCTTTATTCTGAATAAACAAAGGAGGTTCCAACTTGGTGATGACCAGAGCTGATTTGTTGATGGTTTTCCTTAATATAAATCAGTGAGTCAGCTTGTGTGCTCAAAATTTAGGATGTGTGTGAACACCAGTGTGATTTTGGTCTCCAGTGTAGAATTTGTACTGCTGAAGTAAGAGTTAAATTTAAAGGCAAAAGAATGCTACTATAGATAGCAAACTTCAATATAGCAATGTAATATCATAATTATGGCTATAGACTGAGGGAAACATTGCCTATTGTTGCTGAAATCAATACAAATTTTCCCACTGACTTAAATGAAAGAAGGAATAAGTCACCATGGAAAAACCCATGGAAAGATTATAAGCTTTTTTTTTTGCCTCATTACATCCTTTAAATTACCTCCTAGCTCTCTTTCCCTGTTTCATACTCCTTTTCTTCTTCCATATTATGCCCATACTGGCATTAGGTGGTGCCTGTTAACATCAGTGGGACTGTTTATGGTACAGCTCAATGTAAGGACTGAATATTCTCATCAAATAAGAATATACAGAGCATGCACTTCCATACTCTCTGAAACACATATTTTAACCAAAGCTTAGACTACCAGGAAGAAAAATCAAGAAAATGCAGAAAACCAGAAGAGGAGTGAAAAGGGCAATGGAATTTAGGAATCTAGTGTGCCTGTTTAAAGATGAAACATCACAATTTAACCCTTTTTCTAACCAAAATATAGGAATAGCACTTATTTCCAGGCTTTAATACCAGAAACCTTCAACTGAATCCACAAATCACTTCCACATGTTTTTGAATAAATCTGTGTTCTGAATTTTACAAATTGCTTTCTCAAGACATAGTTTGAATAAGGTCAGCAATCCTTCCCTCCTCTTGTTCAGCCTTCTCAGGGTGAAATTCACCCCTGGCAGTTGTCAAGAACAAGACTCATGTCACCAAACTCCTGCCTAAGCCAATTGATTTCCAGTGAGAGCTATATTTAAACTAATCAGGTCCACTGTGTCTGGATGTGGCAATGAAATAGCTGAAGCATGCTCTATCAGGGCCCATTTGAAAACGCTGGCCCAAGTGCGCCTGTCATTTCTGCTGTATTTCAGACTCTCCATCATTTTGATAATTATACAGCTTGGAAACTTTTTTTCTTTTTATAGTCTTTGAAACTATAATGAAGTCTTCAGTGTTGCCAACCCAAACCATCCAAAAATCTTGAATTGGGCTTGAAATAATCATGAGATTGGCCTGAAAATCATGCAAGTGAATGTACTTGGCTTCTCTTTATTTGCCTTCTGGTTTTGAGTGTTTAAGGTGCAATGGGGTCACATTTACAGGGTTTCCTCTGTGTCTGTGTGGGCCAGAAATGCAATCCTTTCATAAGACAACTGAAATTCCTTGGGTATTCACATGACTCCAGGAGCTGGGATTTAATGGGGGGGAAGGGGGGAATGAAGGGGGAATCCACTGTGTTTGGGCTTGCGATAAAATTGGAAGCCTTGGCAATACAGAGCGTCTCACATTCAAAGTTTGTTTATAAGGGGAATATAGTTTGATGGAGAGGGAGAACAGAGTTCCCTTCTGTTCTCTTCTGACTGGAGAGAGATTCCTCCCAAAGGGTGAACTTCACTTCTCAGAGCCAGCACAAGGCCTATTCAGCATCTGAAGTGATGCATAGACCTGGCTGTGGCTCTCTTTATATGAATTTACTTCATGCAACATTAAGAGAAGCTGCAGAAGTTGTTGTAGCTGAGATAGTTTAATGATCGCAAATAAAAAAAGAAATTCTTAATAACACTGCCAATTATCATGGATTTGGAAGCAAAATCCAGTGAGGAGGGTTACAGGACTGAAAGCCCTTGTGAAAGAGGATGGAGGAGGCTCTTGAAGCTGAAAGAGAGCTGTGGATGAAAGCATATAACCCATTTGGTATAACTGAATATAGGAATCCAATCTTAGGTCACGTATGTATTTGTGGAGTAAGAAGATGGCTGGAGATGCCGGTAGGAGCAGCACCTGGGAAAGTAAGCAAGCAAAGATGTAGGTGAGAAAAATATTCTTCCAAGTTCCCCTTTCTTACTGCTGTTATAAGTGGGACATAAAGCTTCGAATGTAGGACCAAGACATTAAAGCTGGGATTCAATTTATCAGTTAAAAATATCTGCAAACCAGACATTTAAAGTGGGACTCACCTCATCTACCATCTTGATGTGCACTACTTCCTTGGTAAGCAATAGAAATTAATAGAGACTTCTGGGTTGCAATTCATCTCATCCTCAAACAGACATCTAAACAGATTAGATAAACTGCATCATAAAAATACCTTTTTATTTCCACTGCCTATGTAGGAAACTGAAGTTTTTTAAGATGACTAGTTCTTAGACTATTGACAGTGCAGAAGTCTAAAGTTAAGCATTTTTCCCATGTTTTGCTTAAGAAAAGCCTTAGGCAACAGCTTTTTGAGCAATTCAGGATATAACTGTATGTGTTCTTGGTGCAGCACTATGTGTTTATGTGCACATGTACAGGGTGTTTGGATAATTTTTGCTTATGTTAATGTCTAAATTGGGAAGTAGCAAGAGTAGTAGGGAGTTTATTGCTGCTCTTGGAGAGGAATGTCATTGGACAAGACTGAACTGCATGAACAGGGAGATACTTGATAGATGGCTTTGATAGATGGCTTGATAGATGGCTTGATAGATGGCTTGATAGATGATAGATACTTGATAGATGGCTTTCAGCTATCTATACTACATGATAAATGTCTATACACTGCACATTGTCCATACTCTGGGATCCTCATGTCCAAACCATGTCTGAATGTCTCAGATCAGTTTGTAATGCTTTAAAATCATTTGACTGGTTTTGCTTTTCTTAGGTGACTAGTGTCACCCTTAAGTAATGCACCATTAGTGTCTCTTATCCCAGTTGTGTATGCCTTAAAAATTGGCAGTGTTTTCATTCAAAAGGTATCACATTCAATTTAAGTACAGGATTTAGAGCGTGCCAAGCCAAGTACTCTTTGCCAGCAATTTGACATCCTGAACAAATAAGGTTTGAATTCCTGCTCTGAAACAGGAAAAGGATCATTTAGTCTGTTTGAATATCATTTAGAGTAGGATAGCTTTATTTTTTTGATGCAGCAGTAGTGTCAAGTGTTGATTCTGACAGATTTATTGAACTGACGGTTGTACATTAAAAACACAGCTTTAGACATAGCTTAAATATATATTCAATGTTTCTATGAAATCTAATTTATGAAAATACCCTATGATACATAGATTATAAATGCAACATAAAATCAATTATAGCCAAAGGTTCTCAGGGCAGACTTTTTCCATCACAGCTATGATAGAGGTTAAGAATGGGGATCAGGAAAATTGCACACAAAGGGGGAGATCCACAGAAAGTCATAGGTACTTATTTGCCAAATTAGGCATAGAAGTAAAACTCCATATTCTCAGCCACACCTTCCTCCTTCTCTCTGCTTCAGCTGTTGCCCATTTTCTGAGACACCCTCTTTCAGTCAGTAAAATTTTCTGAGTTCTTCAATGTCTGCAGCAGAGAGAGTAAAATATTAACAGTGTCTGCTGCCCTGAATAACCCTGACATGACCATGTGAATGTGAAAACCCTGACATGACATGTGTATGTGGAACAGTGGGACAGGAGATAGACAGTCAAGTGAGAAGATACCTTCTTGGACCTGAAAGAAGTGTCAGTGTGGCAATGCACAGTAATAAGCACTGCCTCTCAAATAGGGTGATCAACTTTAAGTAGGGCATCCCACCAACTCACCAGATTGTTTCTGGTCTCCAAGTTGTCTCAGTTTACAGCTATCTTGGGTAGCTCTGTTAGGAACTGCACCAAGAGGAGGTATGCTCTTTATGCTCTTAGTGTCCAATGTCCAGTGGGAGATAATATGGAGAAATCTGGGGACAAATGCAGGTGACAGCACAAGCTGAGACAGGCTCCTTTCCTAATGCTCTGAGCCCACCTTCCAGTGCCAGCTACGGACTGATTGCCATATAGTGGTATTCACATGGCGCTGCACACCTACATGTCCTCCTTACATGGCATTACCATTAACAGTGCTGTCAGCAGGATGCAATGGTGATATAGGAGTTTAGATAGATAGGAGCAGAACTTTTGCTCACACGCATGCACACAAGTCTGTGTCCTATCCTGTTACTCCTACTCTTAATTTAGACTTCCAAATGATTTACAGAAATCCTGGTGTGGCATGGTAACATTTTCTATACCTCATTTGCCAGACTTAAACCACTTTTCATTCATGGTTGTGCTATGCCATAGTTGAGGGGAAAATAAAAAATGTTTTCTGTCTCATGGCTGCTGCAGCACAACCTTTACAAGGAGCTTTAGCTCTTATCTGCTTGTCATTGCTTTAAAAAAATATCCAATACCACAACATTTTACAGAGCAGTTCTAAAAATAGTAATAGTAATAAGAAGAACACTAATATCACCCCCATACGTTTGAGTTCTAAGGCTCCCTGATTCACGTCCTTCCTTATTGAGGCTCATATTGCTGTAGGAGAACCTTTACCTGTGTCTAACTATGTACATTTTGAGGTGAACAGAAGCTGAGGCAAGTTGGTGGGGATGGCTTCAAAAAACCTCACCCAGGAATCACTAATTTGTTTTAAAAAAGGGCTACAGCCTCTGTTGCTTTGCAATTAAGGTGAAAAATCTGATTTTTTTTGTCTATTTTTGTTAATTAAGCTTATGTGTCTGATACTTGGTTTTATTGAAGCTATGACGATGCAATAGAAATTGACAGTTCACTCAGTTACGTGCTCTCATTTTACAGAGAATCTATAGAAATTTTCCTTAATTTACTTTCATCCTCCTGAAAGCACCTAGCAACAAAATATTAATCAGAAATCACTAGACATTTACTGTCAAATATAAGATGAAATACCGCACTTAGCACAAATACTGTATAACCCATGGTATATTAAGTATAACATATACCAGGCCTCAAAATTTACCCTCTCGGCATTGAGCTCACAATGTCCTTGTCCTTTAGCTACACGGATTCATTTGCATTACGACAAAATACCTGCAAGATAGTCCCTGTGAAATAAAAATGTCATTTATGGCCTCTTACTTGTAATCATGTGCAAAAATATAATAAAATCACAGACATACAAAAGGAACAAATACATTAATGTTACTGTTGTGGTATTAGCAATTGTTAATTTGGCAAATGAGCGTTTCAGGAGCTAGCTCTGGCTTTTGCTCTGATGGATCTGCTGTACCATATGCTATTATTCAGGCTAGCAATGGCGTTGCAGAGCTCATTTTCTGTCTACTTATCAGTGTAACTTTCTGAGCTTGTTCTGTGCTACTGATAAAAATATATCAATTTTTTTCATGGGCTTTCTAGCAATTAAAAGTGATCTCAGATACTGCCATTCTGCACTGTTGTTTGATGTTTATTTGCTCTATCACCAGCACAACAAAAGAAAGGCAGCTTTAATTTGCTGTATGTTGTGTAATGCAAACGTGAGTTACTGTACATCCCTTAACAGCCTATCATTAATTTCCCTTGCATGCCGTTTCCAGGTTTTGTATATTGCTGGCTGTTGTTATAGTATGTAAAGCATCAGCTGCTGTTTCACAGCTTGGATTTTAACGGGTCCACAAGGAGAGATCAAAAGCTGAAATTCTAATATTGCCTCTAATGGAAGAACTATTACCCAAACAAGCAGGATGTAGATTTCTTTCCTAGCAGAATGCTGCTATGGCATTCTCGCACTAATAGCCCTGCATCATTCAGACTCTGGCAATATATGGTTTCCAGTTCTGAGAAACATTTATTTATTTTACACTTATTCTTTTGCCTAAGGAAAAAAAATAAATAGTCTAACTAATTTAGAAGTGAATTTATTTGTATAAATTCTTACAATGTACACATCAGCTTAGTATATGGGCACTGTCAGTAAAAATAATGTTACTGACATCAAACATTTGTGATAAACAGAGATTAAGCTTAAAGACAGAATTGTATGACTGTGTGAGAATCTGACTTGTGCAAAGAGCTAAAATCTGGTAGTATAATTATAGATTGGGACCAGTTTCTACACTAATTCTAATGTTCTTCCTAAACTGCAAAGCATCTTTAGCAGTTGTCTTGGAGGCAATGTGACTCTCTTATTTGACTGACTGACTCAAACCCTGCTCTTTTCTGCAAATGTAAGAAGTATTACATAGTCCAAGTGAAATGAGAGAAACTAGCATATCATGGAGAGTCCAACCTTTTATTCTTTAAAAGACTGCTTTGCAAAGAAAGCTACCATGGCAAAGAGAGGTGTTAGAAGGAAATTTTCTTTCTAAACATGGAAGAATTCTCATCCCTCAAAATAAGGAGAGAATGTATTGTTATGGTTTGATCAAAACAAAATCTGATTTATTTTCTTTCATGGTTGAAGATACAGACTTCAGTTCTTGAAGGAATGTTTGAGATTTTTTAATTCAGTCATCACTGCTTACATTCTGAACTAAACAGAGAGACTGATAAATAAAATTTTATTCCATGATTAGGCATTTGGTGCCTTTTAGGAATAGATCACATGCAGCTTCATGTATTGAGTTAAGATTGCCATTCCACATACCTATTTCTGAAAAAAAATCAGTTGAGAATATTTACAGAGCTCATCCTTTAGAAGGAAAGTTGTTTAATACACAGAAACTGTCATGAAGAACTGGTTACCAACAAGATGGGTTAGCATCTTCTGAAACTCATGTTTCAGAAGACAGATAGCAAGCCATTCATAAAGTAGAAGGAAAGAAATCAAAACAAGAGCCTAGAAGGAAGGAAATTACTAGGGGAAAAACCATCGGCGCAGAAAAGTTAAAAAAGACATTCTGTACAACTACTTGCTGTATAAATATTGTTCTTTTGTGTTAAATTATTACCTCCTCTGCTATCACAGCTTGAAGCTGCTTTAAATCTTCTTACCTTGTTGAACCCAGTCTCAAAGTATCTGTCTATTCTGAACACTGCAATGGACTGTGATAGGCTTTTAACTTAATCACAATAAAGGCCAGAGCAATTAAGAATCTTGACAGAGCAAAGACAGAGCTTTCTTTAGCACATTAGGCATGTAGATAGCTGGTTTTCCTTGTCTGTAACATAGAATTCCCTTAACATTTTTCTATAGAGGCCACACTTGTAAAAGAATTAGTTTTCTCTCAGAAACTTTTTCCTCTGCTACAAAATGACTCATTTTCAAAAAATCCAAATGTAAAAGAA
Source organism: Bolborhynchus lineola (assembly GCA_025448015.1). Taxonomy (NCBI): domain Eukaryota; kingdom Metazoa; phylum Chordata; class Aves; order Psittaciformes; family Psittacidae; genus Bolborhynchus; species Bolborhynchus lineola. The sequence goes on along the minus strand of JAOEHX010066334.1, from coordinate 4,486 downwards.
AAAAAAAAAAAATCCAACTTGCAAATTTCATGCAAAACTCTGGGTCTTTTTAGCTTTTAAACTTGATGGACAGGGGAATGTATGTGATGGGATAGAAATCTGGGTCACAGCATGAAATTCCTGTTTTTGTATTCATAAAAAACAAACTCCATATATCAAAGGAAGGAGGTGTGAAGTAGTAAAAAAGAAAAAGAGAAAAGCAGTCTAAAATATTCTCAGCTCTTGATATTTCTCAAGAACATACTGAGATCTTTTAAAACATTATATGATTTCCTCTGATCATTACTGAAACAAAGATGTTCACTACTGTGCTAATAACTGCTCTAAACTTATCTTCTAAAGACGAATCAGTGAAACAGTTCCAGTTTTCTACTATTTTTTTTCTATCAAAAATGGTCTTAGGCCCTGTATTCTTAAGAAGTATTCAGGTGGGTACTTATTTATATAGCAAAGTAGAACACAGACACTGAATACATCCTTCTCTACCCATATGTGATCAAGAGCAGTAGGGATAATGGTATGAAAAGAAACCGTTTTTGGTACCATAATGTTACCCTAATAATTTTAAATCTTTGAGGTCTAGAGTGTCTCATCTAAATATAATACCTAAGGAAAGAAACTATTAGGTACATACCTCTTTTAAACAAAACTGCAATTTTTATGTCTCCTGCATGGTGGACCGAATTTTGGACCAATTACAGTGCAATCTGAGTCGCCAGAGTTATTGCTTGAATGATTTTAGTTTACAGGCTAATGATATTACCAGGTTAGCTCAAGATCTCACACTATGGGATGAACTTCTGGTTTTTAAATGAGACTACAAGTTACAGATGGAGCTAAAAATGTCAGTTTGACATTCTCAGTCTGAGGATGATGAGGAAATGAGAAATAGTTCTTGAAGAAAACATACTTCAAGCACAGCATTTGTAATGGTAAAAATTGTGACTTTCAGGCAGCAGCAGGGAGATTGTTTGTTCTAGTGCATTTCTGTTGCAGAAAGACAAGGAAATACAACATGGTTTGAAGAAGAACTTGCCAGTAATTACATGATGTGCTATTCTGATGCTCTGGGACTTTTTCCGTTATAAAATTACTTAAAAATAACCTAAAAATAACCTAATAATGAGTGAAAAAGTGTAGCTTTAAGTTGCTTACAAGAGGAATGGAAACAAGGAAAAAATAGTTGCCACTGAACCTTACTGTTTCTCAGTTCTTTTTGAAAAGCTTGCTAATCTCGCTAATGCTTGTTGACAAGGAGTTCCACTGGCCACTATTGTACTTGCTTCCAAGGGATGAGTAGCATCAGAGAAAGTACATGACTACCTCAATCTGTTAGTAATATTTCTTGTGCTGTTTGCTTGCTACTAAATATGTTCCTTGTGCATTCATTTGCTATAGTAGGACACAAGGGTATCAGCCATCATAGGAGAAATCAGATGGGATCCCATGAACCAAGAGAAGGATAGATTCTGTCTGTTTGGTCCCAGTAAAGATTCACAGTGCTCAGCATATTTCACACCTTAAAAACTTATTTACTGTCCTCTTTCAAATCTACTTTCCTTAAAACCTGAAAAGCACTGTGGTTAGTGTCAGAAATGAGGTGTTTTTGCTGTGAGGTGGCCATAGATATTTATATTTGAAGAAGAGAGACGGGTCAGTTTCCTCTACATTCTTCCAAAGATACACATCTCCTCAAAAGGGGATAATATCATGCCGTAATATCATTAAAAGGATACAGTATTCCCAGATATTTATGAAAGAATTGTATATTCATAAACCTCTTGGGCATATTTCTCCATTTGGATAGAGGCTGCGCCGTAATGGCATAACTGCGCCCTCACCATTTTCATGTAATAAAACTCCCTCAATAATGAGATATCAGTGGAATTCTAGCTGACTGTGCTAACACCTGAGAGACACAACTCCTCTCTACAATAATATGGCCAGACAGAGAAAAAAAAGATTAATTTATAAAAGCCACATGTTTACCCAATGGCAGAATAGTCAGATGTTGATATCAGTTCACAAAAGTGATGTATGATGATCTGCAAATTAATTATACACTTGGATTGCCAGAGACAGAATGTCAACATTTGCTGGGATTTTCACGAATGGTGATTTAGGCTTCAAAACATCATTTACGCTCCTGCTAAACTTGAAGCACCTCCTATAGTCCCAAGTAAAAACTCAGGACCTAAATGATATTGTGTATTTGATTTGGAACTAGTAAAATATAAGTACAAAAAGAGAACATTTGACTCAGTTTATTATACAGTATTTGACCCCATCTACCCTACTAAAACTTCACATTGTTTCTCCAGTGGAGCCGTATGGGAACACAAGATTGCAATTGTGCCCCAAGAGCATGACAGCAGTCCTCATAATAGTTTCTTTAGTCTTTTTTTACATTGCTTTCCAAAATGATGCTGCCATATGTGCTGTTATATATAAGCAGCAGATGCTGTGAACTCACAAAGTTGAAGAATGCTGAAGTATGATACCATTTGAAAACAGGTTTTCTAGGGAAAGCTGACTTCTTGCAAGGCTTTGGATTTATTTCAGGCATTTCATTACTAATTACAAAAGGCCATATAGAATGCATTTATACCACTTATTGGTTCTGTCTTGGGGCACTTAATATATGGGCTATCTAGCTTTTCCACTATATTGCTCTTCCCACAGTTACAAAGCTGCAATAATCTCTACTTACCGCAGTGCTAATGCTTTAATTTTGAAAAGGAGCTGGGAAGGGGTCTTCATTTCCACTTCTTTACTTAACCAGAGTTTGAGCTAAGGTGATGTTACAGGTTAGATTTTGCTAACCGGAGGTAAGGATGATAATACACTGTAAACAGACTTGCAGTATTGGGTAAATATGGGTATTATGAATATTAGGAAAGTCAAATTAATTTTAATTGATAACTGGCTTTCTAATCATTCCATGCTTGAAAATATAGCAAGCAAATTCACAGCCTACTCTAAAGTACAATGAGATTGGCTAACATGGTGGATTTACAGGAAGTCAAATCAGTGCCTTTAGTATACACAGGCTAGGAGATGAGAGAGAACACAGGAGAGATACAGAAGAAAAGGTGGCTCAGGGGAACATTTCTAATACAGAAATGTTGCTTTTTGGCTGCTGTTTTAGGAAAATGGCAGGATCTGAGGGCTAAAGTAAATAGAAGCATTCTTTTAGTACTGATGACTTGAGTCAGTTTAGTTTTATGTGTAACTTTACTGGGTTTACGAGACCAAAATACCACACACTCTGTCAGGCAGCTGTTTTCCACATACAGCCAGCTTTGAGTAACTGCACAAAGGGCAAGCTGCCTCCATGTCTTGTCTTAGTCTACAGCAAATCTTGCAGCTAGAGGACAAAAACTGATTTGGAAGGAAATGAATTACCCACTAACAAGAAATGTCTGGGAGTTGGAGGGTCCTACACCACTTTTCCATCCTTTCACACATAGGTAATATATAGAGTGGTTTGGGTCTTCTTTCACCTGTGGCACTGATTGACACTCCCATCAAATGTATCAGTGGAAGTACAGGTTTAATTTTCTCATGATCAACTTACAAAAGTTAATTTTCTTCATAAATGTATTTGGCATAAATGGCAAAATTTTGGCAGAGAGGAGGGCTGTAGGAGTGGTCTCTGGGTGAAGAAACCAGGGTCTGCCTTATGTCATATACTACCAGTATTTCCAAAACAGACCTAATGCAGGACACAGCTGAGCCCATCAGCTGAGTTGGTGGTGCCTTTGTGAAAAGAAAATACTAGAGGCAGGGGAGGAGGAACAGAAGAAGGAGGAACGATAGAGGGAACATCAAAGTCAGAGGAGGAGGCTCTTCATGGCAGAGCAAGTACACAGCTGAAGGGACTGTGGCCTGAGCAAAGACACAGTGAAGCACAGGAAAAGAGTGATAACCAAAAGACAGAAACCACTGTGTACTGACCTCCACCTCCGGTGCTGCTTGTTCCTTCACCAAGGGGACTGAATATAGCATGTCAATAATGAGTGGAGAGGAGTCTGAAGTGAATGAGTGAAGTGGAAACAAGGAAGAAGGAAGGAGTCTAACGTGAGAATGAGTCTGGGAAAGTGGAAGAAAAGATACATTTTTTTTCCCCCAAGTGTTTTAATACTTGTCATATGTTTATTTGCAAACACTCTAATCAGTAATTGAATAATTATGCAAAATGGCAATAAATTAAATAACTTAAGTTTATTTTGCCCAGGACAGTACTTGGCAAATGCTTTGCCCTGCCTTTACCTTGACCTATGAAATTTCTCACTCGTATTCTTCTATTTTCTCCCCAGTTCAGCTGGGGTTGGAGGAAGAAAGAAGTGAGTGAGCACCTGCGGGGGTGCTTGGATGCTAGCTGGAGCAAATTAACCACAGGAATAAATTTTATTAAAATCTTTACCTCTCCTTCCTTCTCTCCCTCTTCTTTTTTTTTTTTTATTTATTTTTTTTTTTTTTTTTT
>JAOEHX010066332.1:0-21939 GCA_025448015.1 Bolborhynchus lineola | reverse complement strand
ACACCTATGTACAGCATTATTCCACAGAGCTAAATTATTTGGCAGTGTTTAGTTGCTTTTCCTTTCCATGTCTGCACAGACTTGGAATCAAATATTTTCCCTGCAGTGAGCTTTGCCTACACGTTTTGTATATTGTTTTAATTTCAAGTACTTGGCTGGTAGCGACTTCACAGCAGTAGTAGCACTATAAACAGATTGAGACGGCCACCTTCCCTCTCAGAAACAAAACATTTTAAAATAAAGAAGCATAAATATGAGCTGAAATAAATTCTGCAGACCCTCAAGATACTATGTATGAAATTAGAAGTTAGCTGGGGATGCAGCAACCCATTCTCTTTAAATTCAAAGAGCAAGTATCTTTAACAGTGCAAAACACTAAGTAAGTATACTTTCTAAAGCTGCTGTCCTCATTCTGGTATGTTAACAGCAAAATTAGGGAAGGAAACAAAAATTAAAGGCTTCTGTAATTGTCATCTTAGAAGAATGCCAAGAAGAACAGGAACAGCTTAAAAGAAATTAATTCCTGAAATCTGCAGAAGCCCTGTCAAAACATCAAACCCTAGATTTTAGAGAGAAAGGGAAAGGTACTTTGAGTAGAGAGAGATGCTTTTAACCAGGGAAACAAGGCAGTAGTCATGTTGCCTGCAATGAGAAATGTCTTATTAATTAAAGGTTTCTTCACTGTTTTCTGTGGGAAGTGGAAACAGAAAGCCAAATTCCTGTCCCTGCTAATGTCTGATTTTACAAGCAGCAAAATATTAATCAAGACTTTAGCTTCCATATAATGCTTAACACCCTTGGGCATTGAGAGGTGCCAGAGAAAGACAGTATTGCTCTCTTCACTTTTTGGACAAGTTTTGGCCTATTCCTGCAGTCCTTGTCTCAGGTAAAACTCCTGGTAATGCCGAAATGTAAACCATGCTCATTCTGAGACCCAAGCAAAACTAGATCTAAGCACCTCTGATCTTTGGGAAATCAGGCCCTCTTTTGCGAGCAGGACAACATGTGTGAGAGGTAAAACATTTGCCTGGGAAAACAAACATTTTCTTCCTGCCAGGTACATGACGTATCAGCAGCCAGTTATAGCCTTAAATATAAGTAGTAAAATGTGAACTGCTCAGAGACAAAACAAGATTAATGCTGTATTTTGAGGATGTGGGTAAGAACTAGAAAAGGACTGCAGAGGGCTTTTAAGCCTAAACTTCTAGCAAATAATTGGCAGCAAATGTCTAACAATTTATATGAGGGAATAAAAATACTCATTGTGTGGGTATGTGTGTTGGCTTTGAATACCATGGTCACCCTCCAGCTAAGGAGCCATTTACATCTGCCAGCCAGCAGCCAGACACCAGCGGGGAGCTGGCAGAGCCCTTATGGGCTCATTGTGAGTGAGTCCAGCCTGGGAGCAGAGCCAAGACTCCTGCTTGGGCTCTCCCCAGCAGCTAGAAGCAGTAGCTCCGTTTGGCAAGCTAAAAATGACCTCCCTACCTACTGACCAAGCCCAGAAAGGTGCTGAGTTTGGGTTACTTCAGATGGACACGGCTCCCTGCACAGCCCATCATGTGGTTCCTATGACTGTTGGCATATGGTCTGCGAGGAGTTCTGTGACAAAGGCTGATAGATTTCACTCGAAACTCTTCACTGCCTCAAAGTTTCAGCCTATGACTTAGAAGCTTTCAGTGTATAACTGCAGTCCTGATAAGTAAAGCAAAATAAAATTATCAGAAAAGTGTCTCCTCCTGCTGTTGTTCCAGCAGGGGAAAAAAAAAAAAAAAAAAAAAAAGAAAGAAACCCAAGAAAAAACCTGAAAAACTGGAGAACTTTTTTTGTTAGTATTTATTGACAAGAACAGCTCTTGTCCAAGGGCAAAGGCAAAACCCCTCTCTTGCAAAGCTGTAAGCAGAGGTAGCTAGATGGTTATGCCTGAAGGAAAAGATACTCAGCTCAGTTCAGCCTACCTGGTGCAATGATTCCACAGGCCAGTTTGCTTTGATTTATCTTTTTCCAGTGAGGGCGAGGGAGTTGTTGGATACAAGCTTTGCTATGCTTACCAACATGTGGGTTGTAGAGGCAAGCACATAGCGTAGTACCGCAATTGTCACAGGGTCCATGGAGAGTAGAGGAAAACAGGTGGAGAAGAGGCCTTCCATTGAGTATGGGAGATGAAGCTGTAAAAGACAAACTTATTCTCTGCCCTTAGACCACCCAAGGCAGATATATAATATGCATGAGGAAACTTCCACAGCAAACAAAAGCCCATTGACCAGAGCAAAGTCCAGCAACATAGCCCAGACATCACAGTAATAGGAAGGTGTGAATGAATCTAGCTCTTCCTTTCTCAGGGCATTGAAAAAAAAACAACTTGCTTTTATTCACCTGTAAGTCATCTTTAGATGTTACCCGTGGTCACAGAATGTGATTCATTAACATACTTACGCACTGAAGGAATTGTAAACATAGATTTACTTTATACCTAGAAACATAAAGCACCCAGGGTCCAGCTCAGTAAACATGAATGCATTTTGTCAACAGATGTACAGCGTATCATTACATTCACAGTGATGGACATACGGCTTTCAGTCACTCAATACATTGGTCCTACGCAAACATGATTATTCAAAAGGTTATGGCACATGCCGTTTTGTAATTCAGATGTGATATTTTACACAGCTCAGTGGGGTAATATTTACATTTTGCACGTGGAAGATGAAATGGTGGCAGCAAGTCCATAATTAGTACTCTTCTGGTTTATTCAAATTTGGTTTTGCTATCATTTTCTTCAGTCTCCAGGAGAATTTATCTCAAGCTCAAATATGCTGCCAAACATTTTTACTGTCCTGATCATTTTATCCAGGTATGCCCTTTGGAAGTGGGAAATGAAAAATCATTTTTAAATGAGCTCGGAAATGGGGTGGAGACGGGTGGGCCACAGCTAAGATTTTCAGGACCTCGAAGAGATTTTTGCATTTAGAAAACAAAAAAAGAAAACAAAGTTAGATTTCAAGGCTGCTAGTATAAAAATGTGACATTTTAATGAGTTTTTATTTACTTTTGCTAATCACAGCAGGAAAGAACAATAAGTCAGGAAAAAAATAACGAGACTGGTTTAAACATCAAATTTTGCATATTATAAACTTGCAGTTCTTTGCATTTTTGTCTGTTTTTAAGCCTTGGGCATCTTTATAAAACTTCTATTAAAAAAATTGAGACTTTTCTGTATTTAAGGGAAATGGTTTAAAGAAAAGTATGATGTTACAAACTCTGAACTGAACTATTATCTGAAGTTTTGGAATTGTGGAGTAAGTTCAGGAGTAGAAAATGCTTTGGGATAAGAGATAATTTGGACCTTTTACCAACAAAAATGCTGATGTTGGGATTTAAAATCCAAAAATTTTCATTTTGAAGGTTTTGGATTTTGTCATTAAATAATTTTGAGGAGGATAAACTGCAGAAAATGTTTGAGCTGAGACATTATTATTAATAAAAAGCATTGTGTGTATTTTATTTTTGTGACTAACCTTAGCCAGTAATTTAGTCTGAAGCATTTCAGAGCCCAGGACATGCTTTGTAAGTGTGGTGAGTGAAAAATCTCCTGGGAACAGAGAAGTTCATCCTGCTCCCATGGAGTTTCTGTTGTTGAATGGCAACAGGGAGGGAAATGGAGAGCAACAAAGGCTGTGTACCCTGAGGCATTTCTGGGGACAGAAGACAGTGCCAGAAGCAAACTCTTCTCAAGTTCCACAGGTTTCTGCAGCTTTATCTCTGAGAGGAAACCCTCCAGAGTATAGGAAAAATAAGTTTAAAATAGGAAATAAAACCCCTTGAGCTATCTGAATCCCTCATTTGGTGAGTAGATGGGGAGATAATTTGGAAGTAGGTAGTGAATGACATTAGCAAATGGATAAATAGGAGGGAATGAGTGTTGAGGGAATGAATAAGTAAGGAAGGAATGAGTGATAGGTGTGATCTGAAAGGGCATAGCTCAAAGCTGCTATCTTACAGCCTTGACAGGACACCCCAGGAAGAGATAAAAAGAAGCAGGAGAAAAACCTGTCACCTGCAAGCTCAGCTGATGTCAAAGCTTTCACTGCCCTTTTTTTTTTTTTTTTTTTTTCCCCCCAAACATTTGCATGTTTTATGCAAGGGTTGTAACAATTAGGCCTCTAAAATATACTGTCAGCCCCAATTCCAGCCTAATTAGAACTTATTTAATTGCTGATCTTGGAACTCATGGTCTCTTTGAATGGAACTTCTAGATAGACACATGAACACCTCCAGTTCTGGTAGAATAAACTTAACAACACAGCTTCTAAAAAGTCTCAGGCTTGCACTACTGGCCAGTTCAGCTTTGAAAGCTGAGGCAACTTGCACCCACAACTATCCCATCCCTCTTGAGCAGCGGCTGAGCAGGGCATATATCTCAATTACCTCTGTTTACAGTTTGCCCTATAGTCATAAACAGAAACTGGTAGTGGTTTTATGCTAATCATACATTAATATATCATGCTGGAGATTCCAGCAGTGGAGGATTGGATGTCAATCCCATTTAAACCTCTTTTGTATTGTGGCTGAAACTCTGAGCAGGACGGGCAGCGGGGACAATAGACACTTCCCAGCTACATCTTTTTCTAAATATGAGTCAAAACCCAAGTTTAAACAGTCTTCAGCTGGAGTCAATAATATTGAGATCTTCATAAGTTACAGGCTGGTTTGTGACTGAGAGACTCTGTTGCACATTATCAGCAATGGCAACAGCCACTTATGAATGTTTTGAAGTCAATTTTAAAAACATCTTCTGAACCACAACACCTTGGGACTGGTACTGTGAAGTATCCACATTTATTCTGCATCAGATTTCTATGTGAAAACTGACTTTTATTTCTATCATCATTTACCTGTAGCACCATTTACTTGGGACTGTAAAGGGGTGCACCAATATTTGAAAACACGGTGGTGTACTACAACCACTGATTCTTTTACTGATTTCAAAAGTAGTGAAAACTAAGCTTGTTATCTTAGACCTGCATTTTTTCTATATTGTTGACAACCTGAAGTAGAGTTGCCTCCTTTATAGCTTACACAAAAATACCTGATGTACCTAAATGATCCAGAAATTCCACCATCAAAGATAACACCTGCCCGTTTTGCATCTATGTCTAATTTAATGAAGTTAAAGATTTCAAGCTTTCAAAATGTTTCAGAAAATGAGATTTCTGGAGACAGTTAAAAGTATTTATGAATAAGACTACCTGTTTCTTAATGACTAGGACAAGTTCTGTAGTTCGGCTTACCTTCTGATATTGCTGCTTGTAAGATTTCCATAAGTAAAGGAGAACTTGCTGAATAACTATTGGGCAACAGAGAATATCACTGCTCACAGAGTTCTGTTTCAAACAGTTGAGCAAGGGAGAAAGCACAAACTTTTTATTTCAATCCCATCTTTTGGTAGCAAAAAAGGCAGCTACATTATCTCAAATATACAGAGAAGGAAAGAGAGAAAAAGGTTTTGTTAGAACAAAGGGAGAAGAAAGGAGGACACCTACTCAGCTTCTCTTTGAAAAAAAAGGGTTAACTGTATATTGAACTGAACACCAGATTAAGCAACCAGCTATGACATGCATGAGTATTGTATCCTGCAACACAAAAGACGAAAAGTGATTTTTAAATGGTGACAATAAGTGAGTGAATGAAAAAGATTTACTATTCAAAGGGAAGATAAAATGCCTAACATGAGAAGCTGCCTAATTATGAAAATAAAGATTAAAATAGAATCTGGAAAAAAAAAACCCACAACAAGACAGTAAACCAAACTGCAAGTGTTACTTGCTTCGGAGTACCACAAAGTTTTATAACGGACAGGGCAATATTACTGAACAGAGGCAATGAGGGGATGAAATCACAGCTGCTCCAGATCCATCTCTTGGTCAGTGGTCTTCAGTAACAGTAGATAGAGAGAAAAACAGAAGGAGTTACCTTCCCCACATTGGCCAACCGTGAAACTAAAACCCTTAAATCTTTTTATTTTGCTGATTTTTATGACCTTGTTACCTCACCAGTGCTTAAAGTAGAGAGTACAGTGTAAAGTGTAGTTCCTCTCTAGAAACAACACTGTTACTCAAGTAGGGTGTTTTTGTAAGAAAGCCAGTCTCTCACTCCTATCACATTACAAAGCATCCTGGTCAAAGCGAGTGGAAACCAACAGCTCACCAAAAAAAATAAAATCACCCATTCTGCTACTTGCTCTTCCTCCATAAGTAAGAAAATAGAGTACGAAACAACTCCTCTGGTGACGCACAGTTCAATATGGTTGAAGTGTTATAATGTGTTACTTGAGTCATAACTGACAGGGTGCCAGCCTTACATTTGTTAGAGCAAACAGAGATCAGCTTTAAATTTCCATGCTGTTATGCAACCATGCTATTGCTTAAAGGACTACTTGTACTCAAACAAGAAAGGCCATCTACCTTCCTGTTACAGTGCCGATATAATTGTCTTCACTACAGGCACATTTTCATACACACACATGTAATATTTAAGTACAGCATTTTAACAGCTCTAAGGAAGCACTCACTATTTGGCCTCAAAGCATCATTGTTTTTATCAAGGTTTGAGATTTAGTATTGCTGCAGCTAGTGAGGGAAGATGTGCCCACATAGTCCAGCTAACCATGCAATTCAATTCTCTACTAATCTCAGTAGCCAACAGGATGTACACACTAAAATGTAAGGAAGTAAAAATCATATTTGCTGCTGCTAGTTTCCCAAAAGCTGATGCAAATGTAACTTAGCCCTAACTTTCATTAATTAGTCATTAGCAGAGTCATTGTATTTATCAGGTCTCTACTGGCTTTGTGGGAGGTATCCACTGACAGAACTGTCGACAGAAAAAATGCTTCCAGTAACTTTGTCTGGAAGACTGTTAAGAGAATAAAACTACATTACACCTAAGTTGTGCTCTAGGTTTCACTTGGCAACAGGTTATCTTGCAATCTAGAAATGACAGATCCTAGGGTCTACCTCCAGGCTGGGCCAGGAAATGGCTGTGCCTAGGTGTCCCCAGCACCTTCAGAAAGCAGGCAAAATTGGCAGAGCCTCCTGAAAGCCACGGGGAGGGTCTGGCTTTGGGGCAGCTGTTTGTCTTTAGGCTCTGTAGCAACCAGCTTGCTTCTTTGCAGAGCCTGAATGAAGATAGCAGTGCTATACTAGCTTAGCTTACCAGAGCCAATCATATGACCAATGACTAACCATTCAAGTATTTATCACTTCAGTATAATTTCTGCATACTATTATTGGGGTTGCACCTTTACTGCTGTGGCTAGGGCATGATTGGAGCTGACAATTAGGGGGCATCTTTCAGCAAAGAGCTTAAAGAGCTTGAGAGCCTGAATACTGACAACAGGTGAGGCTGTTGTTGGCTTGACAGCAAATGGAGGAACAAACCATGACAGCTGTGAGTGAAAGCAGAAGCAGCACAATTTTATATCTTTTCCAGACTGCCCCTTCAGGTCATCTCTGCAGACCCAGGGCTCTTCATTGCCCATGATATGAGAAGGAAAGAAGGCTGCTGGCAGGGAATATGGGCAAATGACCTGAACTCAACTGCCCTGAGGCATGTGCCACTCTGGCAGTGATGTGATACTGCTTGTACAGCCCCTGGAAATGTACTCCCTGGATGGCCATGCTCCATTTTTCCACCTCACCATATGTTCCCTCATGTAAGCAGTGCAAACACTTGGGATGTCTTCTTTTCTCAACGAATCTGAGCAAATTAGTGCTTCACCTTCTCCAGCAGGATAGCAATGAAGGTATAAAGCAACTAAAAGTTAGTCAAACTATGGTATCTCTTTGGGTCACGGCATCTCAAGCTCATTTCTGTCTTTAGGATTTTCAATCCAAATCCTGGCAGGGAGAATTTCTTCCATGATGATTGTGTCATGGGACTTTTCCACTTCTTCAGCTTCTGATGGAGTATAACTTTCACCTAATTTCTCTTCTGGCAAACCTGCTCAGGGACAGCTAACTGGGAAAGTTCTGCTATCATACTGGTATTTCTGGATTTCTCTACAGCCTCTCCATCAGCACAGGCTGTCTCTCCTGTTTCATTTTTCTGTTTGTCTAGGCAAGTCAATTGCAATCATTTCTCCAGTCCAACTCCTTCCCTAGCCTTTTCCACTAGTAGTGGGCGGTCCAGGCTAGAAGCCTTTTGTCCTACCAAATGTGTGTGAGGGTTGGGGAGAAGAACATGCTCTATCCTTTCTCAGCAACATAAGGCAAGTTGTGAAGCTACCAGATTAATTCAAGGTTTTTTTCAGCCATCATTGGTATCGTTCTCCATGAAAGGCATCATAAGTTGCACCTTGCAGTGAATGGAGAAGGGACTACCACAGAAATGGCAGAGCTAGAGAACAAGCATGTAATACAAACAAAATAATTACTCTTTGGCTTATCATTGAAAGCACAACAGAGTATATCTGGATTCCAGTCCCTTCTCCAAGCTTTGATTTTGTGTTTTAAACAAAATAACTACTGGATGACATACAGAACTTATCCTGGAAAACAAAGGACTCCATGCTCTCGGCTCAGTCCTATGGCCACTGAGATGCAGTATCACAAGTATGTCTCTCCATCTCATTCCCCAGTAAGGCTGCAATCTGTCCTGTAGAGTGGCATAACTTTAATTGGTGGAGGAGAGAAGCTGGTAGAGAATGACATGGTCAGATGTTGATTTGAGGGGGCTGAAGTGGGTTTTGCATTTTCCAGGTAGATGCTCTCACCACCAAATTATGAAAGAACACTACTTAAATCCAGATTTTTAAGAAATGGAAACAATAACATTGCTTGAGGAGCCCTATGGTGTGGGTATGCTCTAGGTGTGCTCTGATAATGCCTAATAGATTAGGATCCTCTGGGTAATTATGTACAGTGAAGCTGAGCAGCTAGATTTTAATCACACTTCTGAGAACTGAAGTGTTCACAGAGGGTGAGTGGGAAATGCACAGAGTTCTCATCAAGGAACTTCCAAGTCAAGGCAGTACCTAAATGGTAATCTAAAATTGCAGGTTTGAACATATACATTTGACTTTTTTAGGGTTCTGATCCCTAAATTCTGTTTTACAGCTTAGTAGGTCTTGTAATAGTGCCTTCTTGTGACTCCAATCACAAGAAGAGGAAGTTTCTACCATGCTTACTGTTGGCTAGAGTTTTGTGAAAGTATGGCAATGAATAACTCAGTTAATATGAAATAGCAATAAGACCCACTTCTTACTGTAAGAAACAGGTCAGATGGCCATCATGTAAAAAAGACCAAAATATACCTCTGTTAATCAGCCCCTGCATCTTTTAGGGAAATCCTTGGTTCCCAAATACAGTCTCAGCCTTTTTCTCTACTGTCACTTGCTGACATCACATCCCCTTAGGAAGAAGGCAACTTCAAGTTCTACCTCTTATTCCCTTCAGGACCTTGGCCTTTCTATTAGATAATCCAATGCCCTCCTCACTTCAGGTCATATTCAGGAAGCTGTAACAAAGTCCACGCTCTCAGAGTGCTATGTGGCCATAGGGTTATCTTCTCCCTTCAAAAACTCCCTACTCAAGGGCACAGCAGGAACAGAATTCTCTGGTATGATTTAAAGGTCAGAAGCCATTAGCCCTGTGTTTGTACATGGATGCTCGCTTGCCTGGACAAGCCACCATGATGCACATAGAGAGCAGTGCCATGGTTACTCTTCTACTTCAGGCTACAGCTGTTGTTTGGCATTCATCAGCTGGAAAAGAGCCAGTTATTTAGTTACTCAGTTATCACCGTGTCTCCACAGGGCATCTCACAGACCAGTAGTACAGCCGTCCCTTCTCTCACGCCCTCCCAGCATGGGATCTGCAGTGCCCTGAGATGTCCCCATCACATGGCCGCAAACATGCACATCAAGCACATGACTTCCACAGCCTGGCCTGCTGCCACCCATCATTTGACCCAGTTCATGGAACTCAGTCATGGAAGTAACTACACAGCCTGTATTTGCATTCCTGTGAAGGCTGCTTAAGCTTGTGGACAGAATACATTTCACAAGATACAGCAAGTACAATTTCTGCTGTTCAGGATACATGTACATATTAAAATAAAGCTGTCTGTGTAAGCATGTGTGCTTGTCTGGAGATAACTGTGTGCAGAACCAGAATCTGGTCTTAGGGTAAGAGAAGCACTGCCTTGCAGGCATTTTAAAAAATACGACTCTTAATGAAGTGATGATAATCCTATTTTTAATTTGGCTTCTGTGTCTGCTCAGTAACAATATTTCACAACGATTTATTGGCCCCAGCTTTTTACTGTGCTCTTCCTGCTAACACTTTAGGAATGATAAAAAGCCTTGTCCTAAAATTTAGTGCTTTATAGATGTCTTCTGGAGGGAAATATCAAAAAGTGGCTTGGGTTAGCCAGATTTTTTTGGCTCTCTCCTTTCTGCTTGGCTCAAGGCTTACTTATTAGACATTTTCATGTTCATATCCCTGGCAATGGAAAAGCTATACATTCAGAAATCTGGCACATGCACAAAGACATGCACGAACCATTTCCTAAGGTTGTGTTGCTTGAATTTCGGCTCTTTAATTAGCAGGATGCCTTCGAGAGGACATTTTCAGGGTTCTTTTCACAGTTGACTGTTCTATCTGAAAGGCTTCTCTGAAGATTAGGTTTACAGTGGGGCCTGACCTGATAAATCCATGGATTTCTAGACCAGTTGTCTTTTGCAACTCAGAATTTTTGTCTCAGTTGAAGAAGACTCTATTAGTCAGCTGTCATTTTTTGATGCAAAAGTCGGGTATAATGTAGAGCCAGGACATGTTTGCCTTACTCCATGTAGTACACAGTTGGTAGCCTGTGAGTAGTCAGTCTGACCCTGTCAAAAACTAATAGTCCTGGTGCACATGTACGGATAACCAGAAGGTCTGATGTGTCCCAGAGGCATAGTCCTCAGGATGCTTGTTGAGCACGGTGGGTGTGAGAATTTCTTGGACACAAGCACAGAAGCCTTTCCACATCGTTCCATCCTTAAAAGGCTTTGTCTAGACAAGAGAACATTTTTGGCATAATTATTCTCTTGCATTTTAGCTTTGCATACAAATAATTAAAACCGGTGTTATAATACACTTTCAAGCAGGCCATGCTACTTGTAGAGACCTGAACCAAACTCTTAGAGGCCATTGGGAAAAGAAAAGAACTAAAATACTGACAAGTCAGCATAGTATCTTATCAAGAAAAAATATAAGCTAACATAGTTTTAGCACTAATTAATATAGATACTGAAAGCTCACAAAGGAATATGACCCTCTTTCACAACATTGTGCCTTTGGACTGATTGACAGCAACTGGATACACACACAGAGTCATTTTTGCTTTGGAAATTATTCATTACCACTTTTAACTGCAGAAAGTTTCCTACATTTTGATAAAGCAATGGAAGGTTCCAAGGAAATAAAAGGAAAACAGGCTGTTATTGCCAGCCTGCCTTTGATTTCCCTTTGTACACCACGTGCAGTATAACTGTGTGTGGTGCCAAATAAGGGCCCCAAAGTGGAGTGAGGAATTAATACAGATTATAAAGATGCACTCTTTTGTGGGTGTTTTTCTGGGTTCTCAGTTTCTCAGCCTGGTTCACTGCGCAGCTGTACAATGGGAGAGCGTATGGATGAGGAGATACAACATGTGAACTCGCTCTGCCACAAAAATAAACGTTCATCTAAACGGGGCCTTAGTCAATTTATCATTCAAGCATGTAAACTAGTTCATTACATTGGATGTGCTGCACTCAAACTATAAAAAATATCCTTATCTCCATAGTAAACATGCAAACCTGGAAACAAACTCTATTTTTTGCTCGGTACAAACACATCTGAAATAATCATCTAGCTTTGAAGATGTTCTTGAAATACATGTAGAAATACAAGAATTTTTAGAAAAATTACTAACATCAGGATTATGAATAATCAAAATCTTAGCACAGTCTACGTATTTTCTTCTATTCCTATATTCTAGAGTGACTCCTCCATAAAGAGAGTCTAATTTGGTATAGAAATTATTTCATTTTAGGATATTTATCCTGCTTTGTAAGTAGAGTAATTATTCTGGAACATGCTCATTTACATTTTGGATTAGTGCCTGCAGAATGGCTCAGAGGAATAATTATTTTGGAAGAGCTATTCTGATCAATTTCTGCATCTGAGGGCCTGCAAGACCATATGTGTCACCAAAGGCAGTCCAGAACTCCACAAAATACTAATTGAGGCCTTTGACTTAAAAGGCTTCAACAGTATTTGATCTAATATTTCACATTAACTATTTATAGTGAAAAAATACAGAGATCACACTTCTAGGGCACTATATATAAGCCAGTTAAACACAGTATGCAATCATTAAATGCCTAGTGTAGGAATTTTAGCACAATACAGAGGAAATATATTTGTCTACAATATACCGTTACGGCCTTGAGGGTTCCCATGAAAAATGCTTTGTGTCATGACACACCAGGTATTCATTGCTAAACTATAAAACTCAGTAGAAAGCTTCAGCTGGCCCTGATGTGTAGGTATCAAGTTTTTACCAAAGTGGTCACCAAACTAACTGAGAATTTCAGACCAAGTTCTTTTCTTCAGTGCAGCACCCACAGGATGCCCGACCAAAAGCCCATGGTGGAAAGATCCACCAGCACAGCACCAGGGATGAGGGATTTTCTTGGCCCAGTAATGCTCCCTGGCAAGATGACACTCACTCATATAGTCACAGCCTTATATCATTGACAAGGAACAAGAACACCAGGAAGACTCTTAGCTTATTTGCACTCCTGGAAAATGAAAAGACTTCGTATACAGTATATCTCTGCATCGCTATTATGGCTCACACAGTTTCTTCCCATGGAAAAAAAAACAAGGTAGCATATGCCAGGAACAAAAATCTCCCAAAAGATATTCTTGTGGAGAACTTCTCGTTCCTCAAATGCTTGTCCTACAGGAATGATTGCAGGTCTGCCCCAAACAGTGTACTTAACCAGAAACGCAAATTTACACCAGTAGGAAGAAGAAATCAGAACCTATTCATTAGTTGTTCCATAATAGATTTAAAAATACAAACTCACAAGGTCACTTACATAAAGCCTGCAATACCATATGCTCAACACATTCCAGAACACCAAACACATGAATCACTGCACTTATATTCATAAAAATACTCTTTTACTCCCCCAGCACATCACACAATGATATAGTTACAGGAACTTTTTTCCAGGTGGCAGCTGATTTAAGAGGTTCCTGCATTTGCTGCTTATTCCTGACCCATAGCTATAGCTGGTTGCTTCCTCAATTGTGTTGGTTAAATTTTGTGGAGCTGTGGCAGCCACCATCCTGGGTTTAAAAACCTCCAAAACAACAACCAAATGAAACCCCGCCAATACTTTTTGAAAGTTGTTTAAAAAAACACCAACTTTGGTTATTTCAGGGATGAAACTGTTGCTTCAGCACTGATTTGGGGCAGTGACTTGCTTGCTTCATGTGCTGCCATGAAGTGTCCTTCTAAGAAACATTTGCAGGGGTTTTAAATAGTAAAGAAAATCAGTAAGTGTATGATAAAGTACCAGCACAACAGTGACAAACTATGAATGTGCCAGGTCATTCATGGGAGAGATGCATGAGCTAGGCTAGGACTAGCATGCAGGGGCTCTATCGTTTCTTTAGTTATTAGACTTCCTGAAAATTGTTTTTCAAAGATGTATAATACTAAAAAAAAGTAAAGTTGAATGTTACCAAACATATTTATTTAAGTTAAGGGTTTTTTTTCACCTGGACTTTACTGAAAACAAGATGCTATTTCTCCACTGGCAGCATTATGGACTCTGATTTAGTAGTGAGGATGGCACAGCTGAGGGTGGCTGGTGTGATTAGATTCAGCTCTCTGCCCTGCTGCTTCCAAGAACAGGGTTTGCTCATCCATAGAAGACGACAAATGGAATACCTTACTGCTGTCCGCAGCTGCTTCATGGAAGGATATAAAGAAGATGGAGCCAGACTCTTCCTAGAGGGGCAAGGTGGAAGGAGGAGACGTGATGGGCAAAAGTTGTAATGCTGGCAGTCCCCAACAAGAAAAATATTTTCAGCATGAGGATGGCCAGACACAGGAACAGGAGCCCAGGAAGGCTGTGGGCAGTCCAACCATGGAGATACCCAAAGTTTGACTAATCAAAGGCCTGATCTTGCTTTAAGCAGGTGAGTTGGGAGAGACTACCTCCAGCAACTGCAACGTCTTTTATCCTTTTATTCGGTACAGACAGCAGATCCATTTGTGAAACCATGCTGGAAGCACTGCTGAGTGGTGCTCAGCAGCTGTCACTAGCTTTGATTTACCTGAGAAGTTTAAGCAGTGAACTGAGGCAGCACTGATGGGTGGGCTGGAGTTGAAGGAGCTGATTGTGCATCAGTATTGAAGGAATCTCTTTAGGTCTCCTCAGTTATGCCTTCCTTTCCTGGTCAATTACAGCTCAGAAAGGTCGCACTGATATCTCTTGTCTTTGTCTCCTTCTTTCTCCAGGACTCTTAACTGCAGAGCTGTGGACATTTATGGGTATTACTGACCATAGAGAGAAAAACTTGTTTTCAGTGATTTTACATACAGACCCACAATGTGAATGTATATCCAGATAATCTCTGTCAAGGAAAGAAAGCTTACTTATCTGTAAGTACTCCTCCATCATTACTCTCTTCTGCCTCAAAGCCCATGCCTATTTGGTGCCTTTTGTTGTTTTCCATTCATACAAGTAAATCACTAGTCTGGGCTCCTATTACCCTGACTGCCTTAAAGTCCTCTTCTCTGGCTCTGACAAGAGCCACTAACATCTGTTCATAATGTTGCTGCAGAGATGGGTTTGATTTATCACTATGACAACATCATTCCCAGGGCTGCATCCCAACACGGCTTCTGCTTTCTCTGTGGCATCAGTCACTAAGCTCTTGTCTTCAAATCCCATCTATAGAGAAATCACTTGCTCCACAGCTGAAGTGCAGCTTCCTCCAGGATGGAGCTCCAGCAATACATAACACTAAATACCAGGTTTAGGAGAGGAAATGAAAAGTTATAGCATATACAATGTTAAATAAGGACTGATCTCCATAGGCTGAGTGTAATAGCCAACTAGCAACTGAAAAGGTTCTAAAAAAGATTAATTGTATTATTACTTTCTGACATGTTAAGATTTCTTATTGGCTTTTGAGATTTACCCAAAGGAGTGGGTGGTTTAAATGGCTTTTATAAAAACTTTTGTTCTTAAACTCAGAAGAACCTGACTCTTAGAGGAAGCCATTAACTGCATGTGGCTGCTGGAGGGATACAGCACTATGCAGTGGCAGTAAGTTTAACAGAACATGTCCTTAGACAAAAAACTCTCCTTGAAATACTTTCCACTTACATCCTGCTCTGCCTTTAAAGTTAAATGTTATATTCCTTTTAGCAAAACAACCTATAGCTGAGGTGAAAAGAACAACGGCAGCTTCCAATTCCATACAATGATACATATGTATGTGCATATTTCTGTTTGTTATATACTGATACAGAAACTTGACAAAGCATTAATTTTGTATATAGCACTTCTGAGCCATGGTTGATATAATGTTGCATTTGGCTACAATTCAAGATGTAGATTGATATTTATATGCTATTTTATATTGAAATATGATTGCATGCTTTTAGATTTACAAAACTCTAGTCTTGCCAGGAAATTCTTGCCTGTGAAGCTATTTTAAGAGTTTATCAGTTAAAAGGCTTAAGAGCTAAATTTTGTCCCCACATTGACTTAAACGGATGCTGCGTATGCGTATTCAGAGGGAAGCTTTGACCTGAGCTTTGATTTAATTGTTCAGCGTGGTTAGAATTATATTCTTAAAAATCCTGGGTGATTAATGAGACTGGTGACAGTTTGGGAACTCCTAACGTTTCTCTGATGCTTGAAAAAAGCACTAGATTTCTTTCTCTGACACATTACACAAACAACAACTTAAATTCCCATGTGGTTTCTATTTGTCACTAATACAGATGATTTAAAAGTTTTAATGAAAACCTGACTTTGAAAATGGAAGTTTCACGTAGCGTATTTCCTTCTTGCCTTCTTTCAATTTTTATTACCAACCAGTTAAGCAACTGAAACATTTCCAGTGTTCAAAATCAAACAATTCTAGTATTGCACAGAAAATTTAAAATGTACCTGATTTTTTGTTTTGTTTTGTCCCCCTCACAGAGGTTTTTGTAGCTCTTTTGTAAAATTCTCTGGAAAATATCTACTGTTTTCTAGTGGTAAGAGACTTGAGCAGGAAGACAAGGGCACTTTGTCAGTAGGCTGCTACTGGCAGCTATTACAAAGTTAGCAGCCCATTGGAATCCCCCAGGAATCCAAACTTTAACTTAGTAAAATAAATATGTTTCCAAACCTAACCAATACAGAATGCACTGACAATATGAACTGTTTATCATTTTAGCAGCATTCAACTAATGTGCATGCATTGTGAATCTAAACCAGCTGCCAGTCTTCTCCCTGTGCCAGAGCCTCCCTCAAACCTGAAAAATATAACACATTGATTTTTGTATCACTCAGAAGTGGAGCCACAGAGGCCTTGTTGCAAAAACTGCTAATTAACACAGAACAAAAGGCTAGTTTCTGCCCTAAGGAGGTTGCAGTTTAATTATGACTGGAGTCAGCATGTAAATATCAGCGGAAAAAAATGAGCGAAAGGGTTCACTTAAGATTTCTCCAGAGAAGGAGGTTTAAGAGACATCCATCTTCTTTCATTTCTGATGCTTTTTTCTAGGATTGAAAAAGTGATCACATTTTGAAAACATCACCACTATTTTTAGTGCAGGGTTTGGGGGGGCTGTTAGCTTGGACCATTTCACTTTTCAGGGATGGAATGTAACCTTGGAGGGAGCTGGATCATCAAACCTGGTGGGATGGCAAGCAGTGCCCCATTAACAGTTGGTGCTTCTGCCTGGACTTGCAGCGGAATTGCTGCCTTTGGGATTGCAACAGGGCACTATTTCCAAGGAGCACAGCATCACAGCAGCATCATCAGGGTCAGCTCAAGAAGCAGCAGTGTCAGTGTACCAGCTCCAGGGGAGAGTCTCAGCACCAATAACGGTGTGTTTACAGAGTCAAATAGCAGCAGTGAGAGCACAGAGCACTTGTTTGAAACATAACGGGTAGTGAAGTTCAGAGTCTTTGGCAAAGCAGGTGGGAGTCAATGTTGCCTTACTACATAAGAACATAGAGGCTGAATAGGAAAAAAAATTGAGCAGACTGGAAGACAAAGCCTGGTCAGCTAGAAATTACCTGCATATTTGCCATTATCAGTACATTGTCTTGCGATTGGGAAATTGAATGGGCAAGAGATGAAATTCCATATTTCATCTCAGAGCTATGAACATGCAATATTTGTTCGCAAACTTCAGTAAGAAGGAAACATAAAGTCAAGCAGCAACAAAATTTCCCATATTTTACAGCAGAATGAGACAAATTTCAGCATCCTGGTATATAGCAAACTGCACCTATATTACAATGCACTGGCTATAGGACAGGAAACCTGCTGTGCTCTTTCACTGTCATATAGATAAAGAAGCAGCACTGTCTTTTCATTGTAACATGCCTGACTTAAGGGATAGTTGTTATCACAGTGACATTTTTCTTTAGACTTCATACATATAGTAGGTGTTATAAAAGGTAGAAAGAACTCCTCTCTAAGTGTATTATCTGTACACTTCAACTGGGCCCTGCTGAATCCCTCATGTAATTGTCATGCTTTGTTCAGTTAATAAAAAAACCCCTCTGTAGACCACCATGAATTTATGGTACATGGCAGCTTTAAACTTGTTTGTAAAGGTTTGAAGACAGGAGTTGAATTCCCTGGATTAAAATTAATTTTAAATGCTTTAATGGGGTGAGCTCTCATCTTGAGGACTGACGTGCCTGCAGGCTTTATAAAACACTGGCATTCTAGGATGCAGAGATATTCTCTGAGTCAGGTTGCTAAAGGATATCACACACCAATGGCAATTACCACTCTCCCTTTTGCGGTCACATATGATGCCATAAAATGTGCCCCAGACTTCCTTATTTAATTGCCTGGTTTCTTTTCATCTCAAGCACGAGGCAAAAGAAATACACTTCATTCACCCTTGTAAAATAGCACACAGTTCCTTATTATTATGCCTTTGAAATATTGCATATGAGAGAGAATATTTAGAGAATTTCATAAATGGCAGAGACTTGTATGCAGCCTTATCCTGGGGTTATTTGTTGGCAGAAGGTTTCAGCGGCATTATGCTTTCATGGTATTGAAGAGGTAAGACAAGTTTGTGCTGGTGGATGTGAGTGTGAACAGACTTCCTGCTTTTGAATGATGACTTTTCTCCTAGCCTGTCTACCTAAGGACAATGCAATTGATGTGCAAGTCAAACATTTACATACTTTTCATTAGACTGTTTTCAATGAAAAAAGATTGTAATGCCATTTTGCAGCACTATTACCATTACCATACTGCAACTTTGACTTGATCCAGGTTGTGCACCTGGTGTGATCTTGAACAAATTGCTTCATGGAATCGACAACTGCATGTTTATATCTCACACTTTACCATGCTATGTATTAGGAAAAGTAGAAGTGACAGAAATCCTGCCATCCTCACTGAAAATGTTTGGAGAACCCCTGACAAACACACTAAACTAGTGTGAAGTATTCAGTGTTGTTACGCAATTCAAAATTAATGAAGACATTGAAACTTTTCACCAAATAATGAAATATGTCAGGATACCTAGGCAACCTCAGTGAGAAAGACATTGCCAACATTGACTATGTGCTGTCTCAACAGCCACCCGACATAAGGAGGAAAGAAGAAATGGTCAGAGAAGGGAAACAGAAAGGAGAATACGTGAAGAGAGATTCTTTGCTGCATTCTCCTCCAATATAAGCCAAAGCTGAAGTGCATGGCAGTGCAGCTCCAGCTCAAGTGGCTGGCATCAGACTGCTGCAAAACAGTCAGCACTGTACCTCCCTTTCACCTGGCTGTGACCTCTCTTCAGATGAGGAAACCTGCAGAGAGAATATATTCTGCATCTGTGAACCAGAGCCACCAGTAAGCCACCTTCCTTGACATCCTGTGCTGACCTCCCAGACAGTGCCCAGTACAGAAAGTCAGTGGTACTATCACATGCTACCACCTGCCCACTCACCTCCTTCTCTCTACAGCACTGTAGGAGGGTCTGGTAAATGCTGCTTCGAGGAACCACTCATTTTCCCCCCTTTTTTCTATACTGATGGTACACAGAGGTGGTAAGCAGCCATTTCGCTCTTCCCACTGTGCCTGAGGTGCCAGCTTCTCCCAAGGAAGTGTCTGACAGTCTCTATGTAGGTCTGCCCTTCTGCTAGTCAAGCAGGAAGAAATTTGGGTCCCTCTGATCTCCAGGCAGCAGGATGTCAATGATAGTGCCTACAGAAAGAAAGGGAAGACATTTTCCTTAAGACACACATTTTTACACCTCAGAACATAAAGTTTTGCTTGTTAAAAGTTATGAAATAGTGGTTAATATTTGCCCATAATGAGTTCTGTACTAAAAGACAGATTGCAGAAATCATTCTTTTTTACCCATTTATCTTAGTAACAAAAAGAAAGGGAATAGTACACCCACAGTAATAAAGATACAGGCTCTAAAAGTCTGTAATCACTCTGTTTTGCACAGAATGAATGAATCAGAAGTTCAGTGAGCTACAGAAAAGAATTTCAGGGGAAGCATGAAAACAGTCCTCCTCTGTAGCTGTATAATCTCACTAATGCCTGGAAAAATAAAACCTCCATATTCTGACACTTAGTATTTCCTTTTATATCCCTTCCTATACAAATTCATATGTCTGTTCCCTAGCACATGTTGCCACTAGACTACCAGTTGCTAAAGAGGATTCAGAGGCAAAAATCATTTAAATTACGAAAGGATAACCAAAACCTTCAATAATTAGGTCACCATTTCCTCTCTATTACCTGCAGGGGGGAGAAGTGAAGAGCCCAGGTTTAAGATCTGTCACTGCCAGGATACTAGAGATCGCTGTCCTAGAGACCTGCTTGCTGAGCTGCTTGGATAGTCAGTCCCTGACCCGCATCCATCAAAATGAGCCATATTAAAGCTGAAACAGGGTAAAAAGTGCTAGCACAAGCACATCAACAGGGGACAGTGGTGGGGATTGCCAAGCATTCCAGTTGTGGCATTTATGCTGTCAGCACAGGATGTGTGGTCAGTCTCTCAGAGCTGAAACCTGTGGAGAACTGACAGCCTTTAAAGGGAAGGTTTCTATTGCTGAACCTACATTGTTCTCTGGCTGGTGGTATCTAACAAACTGGCACCCCAGGGGGTGAGTGAGAAATTCTAATAATTCCTCTTGGTGATGTCATCATGAGAGAGTAGTCACATAGAATATAAATGTACATTTCCGGGGAAAATGTGACAGCTAATAGTTAACCTAGCTGATGAAAACAGAAATGATACTTCTCAGTCTAATCATAGTGTGGTAAACTAGGGACAGAACTCTAGCTAAAATATAAATGGGCTGAGAATGTAATTCTGTGTTTCACAGCACATACCTAAAACAAGAAGTGATATACAGAACAATCTTTACAGGAAGTCATTTTGCAGTTGAAACAGATGAGGAGCTTCTCTAGGATTTTTTATTTGCTTATTCAGACACCATTTGTCTTGCACTTAATACCACATTCAAAGCCTAGCTGTGCTTAGGGACATTCAGATGCTCAAGTCCAAGAGGAGCACTTGTAAGGGGGCACAGGTCTTTAATCCTGTGTGTCTATAAGCCAAGCACAACTTTAGTTGTATTGCTATAGAAGGAACAGCCAAAAGCTACGTAAGGCAAACCTTGTGAGAATATGGAATACCTTTTATTAAACCAGACAGTAAAAGACAGACAGCATTTTGGATGGGCATGTATTCTTCAAGCCTGAAATAAAATCTTTTTTATTGTCTTCAGTAAATGTTACATCAGGATTGGAGAGGTGTAGGCAATTGTTTCTGCTATAGGTAAGAATGAAAGACTACTGATCAACTGCTCATCAGCTTCCAGAAAGAATCACCACAGAAGAGTGCAGGAGGAGAGGTGAGATGCCTAGGGCTGTGCCTTATCTATTCTGTAAATGTTTCTCCCAGGAAGCCACGCGTGGTTTCCTTTGTATGGCCATTTAGACTTTATTGTATACTTGATATCTTTGAGGGTGACTTTTCTTTGCAGTTCAGAGTGAAAATGAAATATTACTTCCCTATGGCATAAAGCAAGTGTCCAAGTGTTAACTTATTTAGTATATGACTAGGTGACTTATCAAGTGAAACACAGAGGTCCATTGTACAGACTCATGAAGTCTGATTTGATTCCAGCATCCGATGTCCACTTTCTCCACCAAAAAGGCCCTTTCCCAAAAATTTATGCACGTTTATCTTCTATCCAAATAAACTGGTCAGACTCTTCTATAATCAGCTGATCAACTGTACTGGACACAGAAAGGATCTCAAATATATTCTGAAAAAGTAAAATTCTCCCAGGCCTCAACCTCACATCAAAGCCTCTTCCTTCACACAACACATTCATATGAGGGATTTAAAGAGATTCAGAGCAGCCCTGTGGAGAAGGACTTGGAGGTGTTGGTTGATGAGAAAACGAGCATGAGCTGGCAGTGTGCGCTTGCAGCCCAGAAACCCAACTGTATCCTGGGCTGCATCAAAAGGAGGATGACCAGCAGGTTGAGGGAGGTGATTCTGCCCCTCTGCTCTCGTGAGACCTCACTTGGAGTACTGTGTGTAGTTCTGGTGTCCTCAACATAAAAAGGACATGGAGCTGTTGGAACAAGTCCAGAGGAGGGCCACGAGGAT
>JAOEHX010066329.1:5431-20009 GCA_025448015.1 Bolborhynchus lineola | reverse complement strand
CAGCAACCCAGTGGAAGGTCATGCTTGGAGGTTTTTTCTCATGCTGGACACAGGATTAAACTGACTGGAGCATTTTATCCATAGTCTGTAGCCAATTATAGAACCTGATATACAGCATATGAGGATGAGATGGAGCTGCTGGATAAATAAGATCCTGTGCTGCCAGCAGTGTCTCACTGCTTGCCAGGTTGCTTGAGCAGAGGAAATCTCAGTGATAGATTTTAATATTGTGTTGAGTTTGTGGACAGAGAGGTCACAGGTCTTTGATTGATAGGAGAGGCAGACCTTCTAAGAAAAGCTAATATACATCAAATAGCATTTACTTCCTTTTAGTTCCATTAGTTAGATTAGTTAATGTTTAATATATGGATTCATTTGAGTATGGCTCAACACTGGGAATGTTGCCAGACTTTATTTCCTTTTTCATTATGCAATTATGAGTTTTACCCCTTCTTTTGAAAGCTCACTTTTAAAAAAGGTAGATACTCCCCCGACCCGGTTTTGCTCATGGAACATGATCTGTTTATATGTTTAGATTATTTTTGTGCTTTTATCTATTGGAAGTCATAATCATTTTGTCTTTTATTATCAATCTCAGTCTAGTGAGGAATAATTTTGTTCCAACCTATTGAGAACCAACAATGATTTGTAAGTACAGTTAAGAGGAATTAAACCAGCACATCTTCCATAACTGTGATTTATGATTTATTACTGCCTGTAACTTACACAGCAAACACTTCCCCATTTTGTATTTTTGGATGCTAGTCCAGATTCAAGAGGTAACTCACCACTTCACTCAGGGGCCTGCTCAGACTTTCCCCCAGGTGCACTTTATTCTTTAGAGCATTAAGCCATATGAACCAAAAACCTGAGCTTTGAGCTATCACCAACTTAGAAGAAACTGAATAGCATCACCATCTATTGCTAGCTACTAATCTGAATATCTATGGAGCTATTTCTTCCTGCTTTCAAGTTTGCAAACTCTAGGGCAGGCCATCCATTTCTCACCAGTGTCCACCACAGGCAGAGGTTTGAAACGGAGCTTTACAGAAACATTTAGACCCACCCATATTATTTTTTTCCTGTGATAAGAAAACCTCTACTTTCTCACAGGTGCCACATCCTCTGCCAGTTCACCCAGCTACTGCTTAATATGGAGTCACCAGTGGTGTTCACTTCCTTGCCAGCCAAGCCTGCAGAACATGCCACGGGAGGTGGTGACTTTAAATGCAAAAATGTCGTCTGTGTTTGCACCCTTCAGTATCCTGTGTTGGATCCCTTTGATGGTTGCTTTGCTGAGCACATGACAGCAATTCAGATACAGCCAATACTTGCCTTTTCCTGCAGTCCCTGCAGAGGCGAACTGCAAATACTGCACATGCAACATTTTACGTATTTATATACAGACCTTTTATATACACTGTTTATAATTACAGGCGTATGGTATGTCCTTCATGAGGTGTACAGATACAGCGCAGACTTCAAGAGCGAGGAAAACACTTTATGGTGCTGATGTTACAGAAAATTTAATTGGATGAAGTTTGTTCCAATTTATAAATCTTTTGTACATACTGGGAAATGCAGCTAGGAAGTCCAGATTAAAAACTGCATAAGATGAATCCACCGGTACCATGAGTATGTGTGCGTGGGGTGAGACTGAAGCTCTCTAGTACCGTATATTTTAAATTGTCTCTTCTAAAGAGACTTGGATCAAGGCTGCCAATGCTCTTCTAAATTACAGAAACCAAAGGTACTCTTGGCTTCTCTTCATCATAGGCTCCTCCAAATGTCCACAATGTCCTCCTAGGATCCCTCATACCAGATGTAACATTGATAGTTTAAATCATATGCCTAATTTTTCATCCTCCACTTTGCATAGCAAATGGCATCTTAAATACCAATATAATTCTACTGAAATAGCATTATTCGGCAACTGATCCTCAAAAGCCGTGTAAGCATCACTTCAAAAACACATCTCACACTGACGCTGCTTTCTGCTGTGTGTCCCAATACAGGTTATGAATGTAAAGCCTACTACTGCATTGCGACTGTAAATCATATTATAGGCATGTATATCTGAACATGTTGGATTACAGTCTGAAGCAACTTCGGGAAATCCTGATTGAGCAAACGTTGCAGAGATCTCCCAACTCACATTGGCATTCAGTAAATACCACAAAGTTAAATCGCAGTAACACACACTTCTAACTCATCATCTCTGCTGCAACTCATTTAGTGTCAAACACCTATGTACAAACCTTTGGAATACAAGTGATTAGGCATGGCATACGGAAACCTCATCTCTGCAGATCAGAATGATACATACATGTTTTTCAATTTGGAGAGCAGTATCTCCCATTTAGTACTAACTCAGCATCTAATTCAGTCAATGTTTAAAATGATTCTGGTAGTACTCTGAAATTAAGTAAAATTTGGTGGAGCAAGTCAGTAGGTATATAACAGTACAATGCTGCTGCTATGCATTCTGCAGCTTCCTCATTGCACACTCCTGCAACCCAACACTGTTTGCTCAGCTTCTCGGCATCTGAATTTCTTTTCAGTTGTAATATCAAAATAACTGATCACCAACATGACATTGTTCAAGACCAAGCATTACTTTGACAATGTAAATCTGCATATTTTTTTTCCTTTGATGTTTAATTTATATGAGCTCTTAAACCACTTAACTGTCACAGTACACCTTCATCCCTCACTGAGAGTTTTTACCATGCTGATGGAGTCATCCTTAAAGCCCTGGCAGAACATCCTGCTGATAGCTCATTTGGAGCAGAGCTGAGCCACTGGTTTGCCACAAATCATGAACACAATTTGCAGTTGGGAATTCTTTCCCAGTTAACTTGTCAAAATGCCTCCTTTGGGGTGGAGTGCTCAAGAAATATTTTGAATGATTAAGTCTGAAGAGTTTAAAGCCTCAAACTGTATCATGTCCTCCATACAGCAGCAGCATAAAGCTGAAATAAAACAACATGCGAAAGGCAATGTGTGGTGCCCTCAAGAGATGTTAGCATTACACTAAGTCTTTACATAAGAAAATGTTCCAGCACGATGCTCTCTGACAGCACAGAATGATGAAGCTCAGCGGCATACTAGTGCAAAATCAAGATTTTTAGTGGTAGAATTATTAATGCAAAGTGAAATGCTTGCAATCCTGCTTCCACATGTTGACCTTGTGCTACATGACAGAGGCTCTGCCTCGGAGTGAACAGGCAAAAAGCTATTTTCTGACTTCTGTCCAAGATTCTCATAGCCTAGTATTTGTGTGATGTGACTGCAGAAATACAAAACATGTGGCGTAAAACCTGCCCCTCTCAGACAGAAAAATGCCAGGATTTGGTAACCTTCAATTACGCATTTCTATCACAGCCTACAGAGATGTTTTTTATGTTTAAGGCAGCACAAGCTAAAGCGGTTTAATCATTACAAAACCAATCACTAAATCTGCTATTCTGCATGCCTTGCAAGGACTTGCAGTAAAAGAGACACTCCTGAGACACTGTAAAGAAGTTCCATGGTTAATAGCAAGCTGCATGACTTAGATGACTTTGAACTGCATCTCTGTAGTACGTGAATATAAAATAGCACTGTATTGATTTTCCAGCTCAGTTCTACCAGTGCTGAGTATCCTGAGCCCACTCCAGAAAAGCACTTAAATCCATTTTCCTATTACTACTATTCAGAAATGTTCAATCCCTATGTCAAGTCTGAATAACATTATTTTTGCTTATTAAAGAGACAATTTTCCCTTATTTCCTTTTTAACAGAATTATTATATTAGCTCCAAGCAGACAGCTCTTTGAATCCCTGCCCCTGGAAACTGCAGAAGAGAATTACAGCAAAAATGAATAAAACATTGCAAATCTCTACTATGATGAAGATTTTTAAAGGTTTTAAAAATAATCAGCCAAGCATGACAGTGACAAGAAAAGAAGATCTATGAAGGGGAAACTCCCCCAGTGCAAAAAGTCTTCATATTTAAAGTAACCCCAATATTAACGCTACTTTACACACGCCACAGACTTGACTCACAGCAGAAATATGGGAGAACCAGCTGGAGTAAGGATGCCTCTCAAGTACCACAGCAGCCTTGGCCTTATTTAACAACTACACTTGCACCCTCTGGAGGTGAGCAGGACAGGCTAGGTTAAGTGGAGGCAAATGGTCACTGATGCTTGTAAGGTGTTGGCTGGTTGGTCTGGAAGAGAGTGAAAGTCACCATACAGTCTCTCATCTGTTTTTTCTTGAAGAGGCTGCTCAGGCCGTGCAGCAAGCATGGAGAAAGGGTTTTATCTGAAAGAGTTTCAAAGGACTTGAAAGACTCAAGCTCGGCAGCAAAGCTAAAGGCCAGGGTAACCAAGAGACAAAACTGGAACAAAACAGTTTGAGAATCAAATCAAAGACACAGGGTTACTTTTAACAGATAACTTGAAATAGGCACCCAAGGTAGCTTGCCCTGTCCTAAACTGGCCCTGGCAAAACTCAGTTGGGCCAAGACTACAGCCTTTGTTTTACTGAATTAACAGGTTTTTCTGCCACCTGTGTTATCAGGAAAGTAAATACTGATAGATTACGTTCGCCTGTAATTCAGAAGCATCTGGACTGTTGGAGTACTGTTGTTTAACACTGCATTAGTCTAAAGCAGTAGAACACATGGACCTCTCAAAGTCTTAAACAAACCTCTACAGAAAACCACTTTGGTAAGTCCATGCAGGATTTGACTGACAGAAAACAGATCTATTGAGGTGTGTTTCATCCATGCCACAGAAAACCCCACAGATGGAAAGCCAGGCAGCAGCCATGTGAAACGTTATAGTAGTCTGTGTTTTCTGTTCATAATTTTACTGCATTCAAACAATGGCCACCTTAAGAATGGCTTATGGGTATGGGGTTTTTCCTAGAAAATGTCAGAACTGGGAAACACCATTTAATTCACGTGTAAATTGTTCTATGTTTAGTCTGAGATACCTCCCATAGAGCCTTCACAATTCCTCAGTTAAAGCAGAACATACAGCTCCAAAATCAGTGAGCACAGAGTGGGCACTGGGTTACCTGGCAAAACAGATGTCTGTATGAGGAACACTTACCCTCTCCCAACTTGTCTGGATGAGAGCTTCAGAGTTATCTTAAAAGCTTCCCCCACCCCAAGACTGGATGAAGATCTGGAGCTCTAAGGAAAGCATTCTGGCTGCAAAAGTAGGTTTGCCAATTACATTTTGATGTCAGAATATTTCAATCTTACAGTCAGGAAGAGATTACCTTGCCAATCATCACTTGTCTGTCAGTTTTGATGATGAACTAAAAGATGAACAACAAATGGAGAAAACAAAGAGTTCTCTGAAATACCTGAGCTACCAAGGCATGGATTATTTTTGTAAGGCAATTCTTCCAGTGAAAAAAAGTTTAAGAAAATAACAAATCAGAGTGTATACAAATAGGGAATTCATATAGGGAATAGCTGTTCTTTAGCAAACTAATTACTTTTCCTTTTTTAGCTATTTGGTTTGAGCTATTAAGGTAATTTTAAATCAGTGCGATTTAACTCTGGCAGCCAACCTAGAATGCAGCCTGTAGCTTTTCATGAATTGCAACGACACCTTCAGCAGTCTCCCCTCTTCAGAGAGATGTAGCCTTGCTCTGAGTAACAAGAGATCAAAGAAGACCAGGTTCAAAGGGACCTGAAGGATCATCTAGTCCAACTTTTTGTGGCAAAAGTACAGTCTAGATGAAGTGACCTGGCAACCTGTCCAGCCAAATCTTAAGTGTCCAATGTTTGGGAATTCACCACTTCTCTGAGGAGAGTATTCCAATGGCTGATTGTCCTCATTGTAGCCACTCTTTAAATACTGGAACATGGCCACATCCAGCTATCTCCATGGAAGCTTCACACGGAATCCCTCCCTTCTTGAGAAAACTCATTCTGTAGTAATCTCCAATCTGACTGCAGCTATTTTCCACATACAATAGCTGCCTCATATGGATGGGTGAAAACACAAGGTTGCCAGTCTCTCATATTGCCTTCAGGGACTTCAAGAGCAGAAGCAAAGCTTGTGCATCCCCACGGATATGCACCTACACCCAGCCACTCAGCCCCACAGCAGCAAAGGGATCGTCAGTTGATAGAGCTCCTTTTGGCTAACTGACTAAGGCTTAGATGACACTGATCCCCAACCTAGCACATCTCTTTGAAGGTCGAGACATTAAAGCCTGGCTGTTCAAGAATGAGCCCAAACTACTGTATCACATCAGAGAGGAGTTACCTCCCATTCAGAGCTTCACTTGCAGATGTAGCTCAAGGCCTGACTTTGTTCACTAGCTATGTAGGTAAGGATGGTCAAGGAAATAGTAGGCATGAAAACAAGCTGTGGCAGCTTGTATCATACCATCCTCTGAAAACAAAGTTCTCAGTAAAGAAGTATTTAGTTTATACTTCATCAGATATCTGAAATGAGGAATCACTTAACTCTGAACCAGAGCTTATTGAACAGCTAAGTGGAAACACTGTGTGTAAGAGACTTAATAGTCCCAAGAAGAAAGGGAACTCTCTCAAACAAGTCAGTTTTACTAGTTCATTGTGGTGATCCAGTTCTGAGTGGTCTATGACTTACCCCCTCTGCTGTGGACTGAATTGAAAATACTGAGCCAAGAGAAGAGGTCACTTGATGCCACAATTAGGACAGAAAACATACTTGCTTTGAACTGCAGATGTTCTAACTGTTTTAAGAGCATTACAGGAAACCCTGAAACCAAGAGTTTCATGTTAAGAGTTTTAAATACAATCTTCTTTTCCAGAATACACCAAAATTAAAGACATCACAGTTTTGGTAAAGAAACTGATTTTCAGTGAACCAGAAACCTTCAGCTTGGTAGGAATAACCACCTACTTAAAAGAATGTAAATTTAACAGTTTCTTAAACTGGAAGGACCCACTATGGAGACCAGACAATTTCAGCAATTCAACCAAGTTTCAATAGAAACAGTCTGTGAACTGCGAACAGCAACATGATACAGAGTACAGGAAACAATAACTCCTACACATCAGACAAAAATACATGTTCTTCCACTTTGCTCCCAACATCCCATCCCAATTCACAGCAGTTCTGTTAGTCCTGCAGGGAATAAAATCCATGGTGACACTGCACTGCTTCCAGGATAAGAACAGGCAGCCCTTCCTGGTCCTTCCCCCCACCTGAAGTCACTCAGTTGAAACTCTTGGTTCTCAAATGAATCAATTCACATGGCATTTTAACAGTATTAGAATAATTTTAGCAGTATCTTCAGAGAAATTCAACTTTGTAGTTGCTTCCCTCCCCCTCATTTACAGCAGAACAATGGATAAGCCTTTCAGTACTTGCCCAGAAAACTGAAACTCTGTCCTTCATTGGCACTCAGTGGTCACCAGAAGGAGACTCCCAGGTACAAGTGGCTGCAGGAGACTTGCATTTTTAACAACTGAAATCTTGACTGGTGACCACCAGCTCAAGTTGTAACTACAATTAACAATAACAACTGAAAGTCTGCTTACACCATGTAGCCTGAGGTCTGCATTTTTTCAAAAGCCTTACTCACAGGACAATCCCATGGCTAGGAATTATTAACAAGGCAGTTTCCAAAAAGATGCAATTCAGTTACAACACAACAGTACTAGAAGTATTTCTATAAAGTTTGAAATGTTTTTAATATGTACATTCTTTCTTAGTAAATATTAAAGTAGTGCTTTTCTCTTGCACTTTTTTCATTAGACTTCTAAAAGGGCATCAGAAATACATTTTTCAACCCCCTCCAAACCAATGCGGTTACCTTCGTAACAAGCACATATGAATTCTGTACACCTTTCCCTCCCCACAACAGAAATAAAAATATGCCATGACTATCCAATTACACATCATCACAACAGGTTTAAATTATGCATACAAATAATTCCAGAGCCCAACATACTGGATTTATGAAACCATTCCATGCATTCAACAACAAATAAAAAGAAAAAAAGAGAAAAAAAAAAGATTAAGTTTCTTTAAATGGTGTTTTCATTTTCTATCCAAGTACCAAAGTCTGGATTCAGTGTATCATTAAGACTAACCACTGCTTGAGTCATAGAAACATGACAGTACATAGATAACCAAGTTTCTATTTATAGACAATATGCTATACAGTTACTACCTCTTCTAATGAATGTTAGATAAAGCAAGTTTCGCTTTCTAAGACATTGAAACTGCACATTCAGAAAACAGTAAGAGGCACTGCTAAATAAGTAACAACATTTTGAAAGGAGGCTATGTATTTATATGATCCTTCTTAGTAGTAGCAATTAATTAGCAGGGTTTCTATGCTGTTGACTAGTTTGTTTCTTTTTTCCCAGAATGACAAGCTATGCAAGAGCTACAGCTGACTCACCCAGAACTACCACCAATTTTATCTTCAAGAGGACAAAAACCAGTTTATGCAGTGAAAGCCCCTGGGGGCAGTCTCTCTCATTACACAAAATCTTTGTATTTTCTACAAAAGAGGCTCGTAGCACAACATACAGTTGGAAACAGACATTTCAGACATACATTACAAACCTGAATTCAAAGGGTATTCTTTTTAATCTTTACTATGAAGATGACAAAATTATAATACTATTTACATGCAAATGACTCTGCATGATTTTGTAATATCTTATTTTTGTGTTTGCCTTAAGATACTCCTTGAAAAGCTGTACTTCAGTTCTAAATTTATTTTACATGAATCTTGACAGGTATCAGTCTCAGGCATTACTCCCTCCCAGTGAATAAATGAATACTGTCAATACACTCAATCTATTTTAACAAATCAACGTAGAGTGTCTTATGTTCCTGATATGCAGTGGATAATTCCTGTGCACTTTAGTATCCATTTAGTAGAAAAGCTCTCCATTAGCAAGATGCATTTTTAGTACAATTAAAACCAGCTCGCTGCGTGAACTATTCGCACCTTGCAATACTGCTGAACTGCAGTCAAGTACAGTGAGAGTACAAGATCATTGATCAGTACCATGTGTTTCAGCTGCTAACAATCCTGTTTGTGCCACAAAACCAGAAGCCAATCACTTGAAAAAATCTTGGCTCTTCTTCAACTGCATTTACCAAGTGATGTTGGTTACCATCCTTATCAAACATATTTTGTATAGGCTATTTACAGTGTACATGGCTGAGCATGCACCTTACAGACACAAACACATCTGCCAGTTTGATACGATGTAATTACACAGTGCCTGAAAATGACAACACATCTTAAACACCATTTTAATTAACAGTTTCAAGCGGGAAATGGTCTTTATTTTATAACTGCTATACTTGCATGAGTTTTTACTTTTTTTTTTATATAAAATGCTAACTCCTGTCCAGAAGTCTAGACACATTCTACATACTACAGGTTAAGGCAGTAAAAAAATGTGTTCCTGATAACTGGTCTTGACAACGTCAATTAAAGCTGTCTGAAGCCACTCCAGTTCTCCAACAGAGCTCTGAAATCCCAAATAATTTGCAAGTGGAAAAAAATAAATAAATTAAAGAACCCCTTCACTTTGCTTTCTTCAGAGTTTTAGTAATAGGGAACAACAGAACTGGGTAGGGCAGAACAGAATGGGGTATGGCAAGTCAAAAAGTGTTGAGGGAAGGGAACATTTGATTTCAGTTGATTCCATGAGTTTAACAGTTGAAAGAATACAGTTTTAGATGGCAGTCTGACTCAACCAAGAACTGTATGGAATGAAGGAGAAAACCATTTTATACACATTACTGCATTCTTAAAAATATACTGTTATCTTCAATAATTCAAGTAAGGTAATAGACATTATCAAAAATAACTTCATGAACCATACTCAAGTTTCAAATCACATTCTCAAACTTTTAACCCAAAGCATTTTATTGTGTTAACTTCATATAATAAACCATGAAGGTCTGACTGTACAAATGGTTAATGATTTGCAGTTGTGACTGCTGCAATAGCTAGCAGACTTGCTAACCAACTTACTGTAAAGATATGGCAGATTACATGTTTAATCAAAGCACTTTGATTTAGGCATGAAACAAATTCAAATGGTTGACATTCTGTGCTTCTAATGCATCACTCCTAAGAGAGGCAAGAAACACCCACTATTGTACAGACAATTAATTATTTTTACAGAAAACCCTTCCTTGAAATCAATCTTTTCTCCACAGCTGTAGATGAGAGTATAATCTGTTGTAAACAGGGCACTGGGTTGTAAAACCAGTTTTTTTTAAATCAAGATCTCTCTCCAAAAGTTGGAAAAACAGACTCTTCAGCATGTCTTTCAAATGTAGCATGTTCTGTTTGCTATATCATAGTTACTTTCCTCTGATTCCTTTTTAAAGACGTTTGTGTTCACAGCAGTTCTGTTCTTAAAAATTGTTTGAAATTTATATAAAATTCTGTACATGTTCACAAATTATTGCATAAACAGCATAATCTTCATGACAATATTCAGCAACACATGTCCATCTCAGGAAGTTCACGTTTCCCTTCTTGCTTTTTTCTTCTTTTTAACTTGTTTGGGGGATTCCCAGCTTTCTTCAGACTTTGCTAAAAGAAAACCAAAACCCAACATAACTATAGTGTTAGGTCTAAGAAAGTTTACAAAGAACTGACTTTAGAGCAATCAAATAGCATGATTTTTGAAGGACAGTTATACACATCTGTTTCTCCCAAATAGTCTAATTTGAAACACATCCAAACCATGTTTCAATTTCAACCTATTCTTTTACACCAGAAGTATATAGTGATACACAAAGGAGATTCATTGTGTAAGCATTAGTGACAATACAGTCATTATTTTTCAGCTAACTGGAAATAACACACATGTACACAATTGAAATCAAATGCTTGCTTTTATCAGATTACACTGGCTTTAACTACTAAATAAGTGACATTCCAAAAGACTATTTTTAAGAATAATGAGCTACATAAAGATGTTGCTCCATGGAATCCATAATCAAATAAAGAAGAGCTACATTATTTTTAAAAAACAGATTGCCTTGAAACACGCTGCAAAAAGTCATAAATGGGGTAAAATATTTTATATGCTGAACACAAAAGGTGTTTTTTTCAATTGCCAAGGCATGAATCAGTCAGAAAAGCCTTCATATTTAAGAAACAGAACAAAAAGTTCTAAGTTGACATATTGATTTGAAAAATTCTGTTTAATATATTCAAAACCAAGAAACCAGTTAGTGCAGTTGAATAAGTTTAATATTATAAAATCATCTACTTTCTTCTGCAGTCATTTAAAAACACCTTAGTAGAATCATAGACTAGTTAGGGTTGGAAAGGACCTTAAGATCATCCAGTTCCAACCCCCCTGCCATGGGCAGGGACACCTCCCACTAAACCATATCACCCAAGGCTCTGTCCAACCTGGCCTTGAACACCACCAGCGATGGAGTATTCACAGCTTCCCTGGGCAACCCATTCCAGTGCCTCACCACCCTCACAGTAAAGAATTTCTTCCTTACACCCAATTTAAACTTCCCCTGATTAAGTTTGAACCCATTACCCCTTGTCCTACCACTACAGTTCCTAATGAAGAGTCCCTCTCTAGCATCCTTATAGGCCCCCTCCTTAGAACTTCAATGCTTAGCCAGGAAGTACTTAGGAAATGTCACTATTTATTAATCTCATTGAAAAGTCCAATTCAAAGATTTTTAACTTTAAGCAACGCTTTTCACATCCTGCCTTCCCTCCTACTTTTTCTGTCTTATGGGGTAGGTACATCGGTACAAGAACTTTTGCTGGGTACGACAGAAGACACATTTGACATCTGTGGACAGAACGTGTTTTAAAAAACCAACCTTCCTGCAGCAGTTCAATCTGAAGTATGTACTGTTAGGTTACAACAAAAAAACTGCATCACCCAGTATCTTTCTACTCCCACACCTTCAACTGTTTCCCTCCATGATTACTACATTTCATTGAAGCATATGGAAAAAAGATGTTAATAACCTAAGCTGAGAAGTAAAAAAAAAATACCAACAAAAAAAACCAAAACCCCCAGTATGTTGAATATTGAGCTGCTTGTATTTTTCCAAATTTCTGATAGCTAAACATCCTGTCAACTGCTATGTTAGTACCCATCTGTTCCACTGAAGACTCACAAGACAGCCTTTGGAAACAGTGTTGGAAGAACTACCTAATCACAGCATGGAGTTCCAGTCCTGATGGCAAAGAGTAACTTCAAATGTCGGTTAAGGACTGGACGAGGCTAACAGACATTTTCAGTCCCTAAGCATACGAAGCCAGTATTTCCTCACCGTGAAAGCACATTTGTCAAGTTATTTCAAGAAAAGCTAAAATATGGAAATATATACAAATGAAGCACATAAAGTACATAAGTACCTGATATGGCCCTTTAGCCCCAAACCTCAGTGCAAAGCATTCCTCCTATATATGCTCTACAGGGACAAAAAGTACATGCTGCATTCAAAAAAATTAACTGTACCGTGAGATACTTACTCTGTGGAGGAGGCACACTGTTTTGCTTAATATTGGGACTAGAAACATCTGTCTCTTGCAGCATCTGTGGCACTTGGGAAGCAATCCTGTCAGACTCGCTCTCTGATACAATTATGGATGGCTCAGTAGAAACAGCAAGCGAAGGAGCCTCCTCAGGCTATTTGAAATACAGAAAGAAGTTGCCAAAGGTTTATTATGTCATACAGCAGTAAAACATTCTTACAGTGTTATTCTGGCAGTATACTTAGTAGTGGCTGGAAAGACACTGAAAAATCGAACCAATATTAAAATACTTCACAATTTGAGATCAAGGCTGCAAGACTATGACTGCCATCTAGTGTCAAAACGTTTAGTTACATACAAGCAAAGACGACAATGAATTCTTAAAATACATAACATGCAAAGAAAGAGAACAATCTAAGAATCACTAAGATCCTAAAAAGACTCTAGAACTTATATTCAGGAGAGGTGCAAGACAGTGAAGTTCGTGCATTTTGTTGCAAGGCAAACAGGCAAGCTGTGTATGTCTAAACACACAATACAAAACCAAAACTTTGTAATGTTTAGAAAGCGAATGCTTATAACATTTAGAAAGTAATTCCTATCAACTGCTCAAAACCCTCTGCATGCTTATATTAGAATACCATATATTTGCAAGAGCAATAAAAAAGTTTTTCAGTGGAAACTATTGAAGGAAGAACTGCCAAAAGATACTTGTAATATTTCCCTATTATCTGGTGAATCTATTTCGAAGGTTCCCACAACAGAGGCGAGATGTAATCGTAGCTCACTCTGTGGCACTTAATGGCATTGAAGTACAGTAAACCAGAAGTCAAAAATGCAAAAAACATTTTAACATTCCAATAGTAAAATCAGAACATAAAAGTACGATTCCATTGCAGGTAACCTACTGACAAAAAGGCTTCAAATATTAGAAGCCTCCAAATACTAGAAAACAGTGCCTCAGTCAAACAATAAACTAAAAACCTGACAATGTTACTAAGAACTCATGGCTGTAGGTGCACCGCAACAGCCAGGACTCGGAACTATAATGACAAAACAGTGAAGCCTACATCTAGTCCTGGATTTGGCTGTACACAGACTCTACACTGCAGTCACCAGTTCATCCTACTCCCATTACTGTAATGTAAACATCTCAAAAAATTTAGGAAAACCAGAAAAAAGGGCAAAAAGCTACACTGTTTTTACTTTTTACTCACATCATACTGAGCAAAAAGTTAGAAAGTTTAATTAAAACCACACAATTTGGTGTTAACTCCAAATTTGGAGTTCCAAGGGTAACTCTCTAACCTTTCATGAATACAAGAGTTTTCCATACATTGACACAAAAATGTTTTTTAATAACTATTTGCAATATTTCTTTTAGTATACTGAAAACACAGTAATCAACTTAATTTTTTTTTTAGTATCAACCATGCTGGTAAAAATCGACTTCCATCCTGCAGGATTTCCAAGCTTAGGCAATTTTAATGTCTGATCAATCAGCAATCATCAGCTACATAAATATATAGAATAGAATCACAGAATAGTTAGGGTTGGAAAGGACCTTAACGTCATCTAGTTCCAGCCCCCATGCCACAGGCAGGGACTCCTCGCACTAAACCATGTCACCCAAGGCTCTGTCCAACCTGGCCCTGAACACCGCCAGGGATGGAGCATTCATAACTTCCCTGCGCAAGCCATTCCAGTGCCTCATCACCCTCACAGTAAAGAATTTCTTCCTTATATCCAATCTAAACTTCCCCTGTTTAAGTTTGAACCTGCTACCCCTTGTCCTGTCACTACAGTCCCTAAGAGTTCCTCCCCAGCATCCCTAAAGGCCCCCTTCAGATACTGGAAGGCTGCTATGAGGTCTCTCCATTCAGCCTTCTCCAGGCTGAACAGCCCCAACTTTCTCAGCCTATTTTCACACAGGAGGTGCTCCAGTCCCCTGATCATTCTTGTGGCCCTTCTCTGGACTTGTTCCAGAAGTTCCGTGTCCTTTTTATGTTGAGGACACCAGAACTGCACACAATACTCCAAGTGAGGTCTCCCGAGAGCAGAGTAGAGGGGC
>JAOEHX010066328.1:7311-25536 GCA_025448015.1 Bolborhynchus lineola | reverse complement strand
CGGGGCTGTTCGTGCTCCTCGCGCTCCTGTGGTGCTGAGTGAGCTCTTCCCGGGTTGTGCAATGGGGAGGAGGAATCTGGGAGGCAAGAGGGCAGAGGGAGACGTGCAGGGTGTGGGCACGCTGCTTCCACCCGCCTGCGTGGGGCAGGGGCGCATTTAGGTGATTAACTGTGATTACTCAGTGCGTGGCCCGGGCACATTGAGGCTGTGGATGGGAGAAGCTGCTCTGCTTGGTTCAGATCTGCTGCAACCCTTAGAAATGTTGTCCTGTCCCGTGCTGTGTTTTGATGAGGTGGGGCCTATGCGCTCATGTCTGCTTGTTTCTCCCCTTCTCCACATCCACATGGCTGGAGCGAGCTCTGGGTTTATAGCTGAAGCTTTGCATTTGTATTCATGGAATGTAGGAGCATCAGATGGGTGGTAAGTGATCCCATCTCTGCTCCTAGAGCAGAAAAGGGAAAGAATCCTGAAGGTGCTGCTTCTCCTCAGTCCCAGCCATGTGCTTTCCTTCCAGAGCATCTTCTCTGGTGTAAGCGCTTGTGCTCCCCTCCAACTTACGACATTTGGGTACAAAAGGTGGAGCCAGTTGGATTTGGCCCCATCCCCAATAGGGTGCCAGTGAGGATTTTCAGAGGGCTGGGGCAGAACAGTGCCAATGAGAGCTGCAGGCTCCTGAGTACATCCCCAGTCACGGCTCTGCTTGCGGGCTGAGCAGGGCCCATGGGGTCAGAGCAGAGGCACCGCTCTGTTTGGATGTTCAGATTCCTTTGTGAAGCCAAGAACTGTCTGTCTCCCACACACATGGAATTCCAGAGATGTCAGAGCTGGAGAAGGTTCCCATGGAGCGCGCTGCCTCAGGGCTCTTGCCCTCTCTGGCTCCTGCGGCCTCCAAACCAGACTGTTGTGGAGCAGAGAGCCTGGATGGATTTCCTGGAGGGACCTGGGGCTGCTCCTGTCCTCTGCATGAGGTGCTGCCGTGAGCCCATCACCGCTGCATGACGTGTGCAGGGAAACATGTGGGGAATGCACCCGGAGCCTTCCGCAGGCACCATGCGTTCTGGCTGTGACAGCGGGGCAGGACACGTCCCTCATCCCCCATGGAGCACTGCACAGGCACGCCTGCAACTGCCGCTGGTGGGAAGCATGTGCCCAGGGATCCTGGGGTTCACCGGGAAGTCAAACATTCCTGCAGCAGCATCCAGGGCTGCTCCCACCGGTCAGTGGGACAGGAGACGCACAGTGCTGTGTTAGGTATCATGTGTGGTCCTCCTGGTGCCCAGGCTCAGTGAGGCTGTGATCCCGGGCCAGAGGGGCATTGCTGGGCCTCTGGTCCAGACCCTGCTTCCAAGAGGCTGCTGCAGGCTTTGGATCCTAATCCAATTGATCCTGGCTTTCAGCTGTGCTACAGTGGAAGAGCTGCCAGCGCCGGCCTCCCCGTAATGCTCTCCTTCCCCCATCTTCTGCAGCAAAGGTGTTTCCAGCTCCTGTTTGTGAACATAGACTTAATCTGTATTTTCATACAGAATAAAGAGCCCTTTCAGTTTGTCTCTCTGCTCTGTGTGTTTCTCAGATAGAGTTTTTCTTCTTTCTTTCTATTGCCTCAAGTCTTCACATTAAAGCTGTTCTGTGCTAATACACTGTGAGGCTTTCTGGAGGCATGTGGATACATAGCAATCAGCTTATTAGCACGATGGCTCTGCCAAAGCTCCTGGAGCTGGGTGGCTGTAGTGTGTAAAACTTCTCTTTCTGGTTACTCCCAGGCAGTAGCACAAGGAGACTTGTCCAGTAGCTGGAAGAGCTCTGTGTGGAGATGCTTATGGCGTAAGGCATACTGGGGAAAGCACCAGTGGTGACCAGAACTCTTGGGTTCCCACTATATCCC
This sequence comes from Bolborhynchus lineola, assembly GCA_025448015.1. Lineage (NCBI taxonomy): Eukaryota > Metazoa > Chordata > Aves > Psittaciformes > Psittacidae > Bolborhynchus > Bolborhynchus lineola. Next base: position 23,654 of record JAOEHX010066328.1, on the reverse strand, counting down.
TGTTCCCTTGTCTAAAAATACCCTGACTAATAGCATGTATTGTAATCAGGCAATAAATTCTGGACACGTTTGTGGGAATTAGCCATGTTTATTTAAAGTGGTAACTAAAACAAACAGTCTTGGTGGCTGGTATCCAGCACAGCTCCTTTGGCATGGTGGGGATCCAGGCCCTTATTCAGTGCTTCTTTCCAACTGCCCCAACCTTTTTCCATGCCACTCCTGAGGGCCAAGCACTGAGTTTTGCTCTCGGCTTTGTCCTTGCCAGGTATCTCCTCCTCTTCCTTGTGGTAGCATGGGGATGGGAAGAGATCCGCTGATGAGATCAGTGGAGCGCAAGCTGGGAAGCATCTGCTGCTTTGGGTGAACTTGGGAAAGTCTCTTGCTTATCTTAAGGTGATAAAATTAATCCTGTCAGGGTTCATTGGGAAGTTCCATTAAATCAAAAGCCTCAGCACCTTCTGAATGAATAACTTGGCAAAGAATGGGGCTCGGGCACTGGCACGATGGGGTTTGTCTGCAGTTTGGGTTCTTTTGGAACAGACTGAAGGAAAAGTTGTGTTTGTGTTTTGGGCTTTGCTTTCTTGGTTTTGAAGAGCTTCTGGGGGCTGGAATTCTCAGGCTGACAAAAAGCTGAACTTTCTCATCCTTTGAGGTCAGTTTGGAGGAAATGTCTCTCATTTTTGGTTCCAGAGTTTTCTCTGTTGTAACCAACTTCCCTTATTCTCAAAGGCAACATTGATGTGTGCAAAACACTCTGTGCATAATGCCCGGCAAATCCTGCTTTGCTCCTTTGTGAGCTCTCCTCCAGGACTTGTGAGTGGGACAAAATGCATCCTTTCTGAACTGGGAAAGACCTCACAATTCATTAATTTGGCTCCATAGATGTTATAGGGAAATCACCAAATAACAGCTTCAGGGAAGGAAGTCTGTGGGAATTCTGCTTTCAGTGTAGAAAGAGAGGAATTGAAGCCAGAAACAGTCTGTTTGTAGAACACTAAAGCTGATGTTGCATTCACAGGTTGTGGATGTATCATCTTGGATGCATGTTGTATAGGAAGTGATGAGAAGCTTTACTCTCCCATCAGACTCAGCTCAGAACATCACCAGAACCTCCTGTTTTAAGCCTGTGCCAGTTCACTGGGTGCTGGAGACGTGTGTAGGATGTTGTTCCATGGTTTGTTGTTTTGGTTGTAAAGGAGGGAAGGCTGAAGCAAAGCTGAAGACAGCCCCTGAGGTTCAGCCCTTCACTCACAGAGGCTGCAGTGAGCAGGCTGGTGCAGAGGCGGAATATGTCCAGTGAGCACATCCCTGCTCCGGAGAGCATCCTGTGTCCGGTGCATTGCTGGGTTATCAGTCCAAGGCGTGCTGCAGGAATGGAGCCCCACTTTGGCAGCAGCAGCTCTGCTTTAGAGAAGCAGTTAAGGAGTTTGCCCAAGGAGTTTCTCCTTTCAAAGGAGTTTCTCACTTGAATCCCTGAGCACCTTGCTATGGGCAGGTGCCTGCAGTGCCTGTTTAGGATGTTTGCAGGAGCGCACCGGAGCGATCGCATTGGGCATGTGGGATGTTGGCTTGTTTTCCCAGGATGGTGAGCATTGCTCTTCTCAATGCCCTCGCTGGTCGTGGGCCTTATGAATGGCTCTTAAAAATGGGTCCAAAAGCTCTCAAGAAAAGCATCACTTCAGGCAACATAACCTTTAGTTAGCCACAAAGGAGAGAACCTCAGCTTTGAGTCCTCTCCCCTCTGCAGTGTAAAGAGGCTTTCATTTGTGTTTGGCGTTGTCTTGCTGGTGACTCCATATCTGGTTTCTTCAGCGATGTTTCTGCCTGCCTGGAGTGCAGCTGGGAGCCAGAGGGATGTGAATAAAGGCTCGAGTGTCTGGGAAAATTCCTGGCATTCTTAGGAGAGTGGTTTAAAGGGGGGCTGGGAATTGTGTTGGTTCAGTGTGAGGTTTTTGTTGGGGGACGTCAGTGTGGGCTGGGAGCTTGGTGGGAGCATGCAGCAACTGGAGATGAAGGGGTGATGTGGAGGGATGTGCTCCGGTGGGCTGTGCTGGAAGAGAGGAGGAGGTGAATGAAGGCCACTGAGGCTCTGCTGTGCTGTTGCCAGGGGGGAAGAGCAGTGTTAGGCATCACAGAGTCACCATTTAGAGTTCTTTAGGGCTGCCACAGCAGGGAAAACACCACTGCTCTCTCTGCATAGCAATGGCAGAGGGGCTCATGCCATCTCAGATGTGTGGGACTGGCCGTGTACCACCACAGCAGGTTGCTGTTGTAGGACAAGTGGTAAATCAGCATAAACCCCACTGCCAAGATTTCCTCTATGGCCTTATTTTCACTCCCTTTCTCCTTCCCCCAGCCTGTTATTAAGTGCTCCACAATGGGGATGGGGAATTTTAAGCACATGCTTAAGATTATCTGGAAACCTTCAGCTGATTGAGATTAGGTGGCATTTAGATGTGTCAACTTTAGCTTGAGAGGTGCTGAGATCTCCACTGGCCAGCCCCAGCTCGGTATGCTTCCCTTCATCTCCAGTGCCAGAGGCACCCACGAGGGCAGGCTCACTGCGCCTAAGCTCTCTGCTAAGACTTCGTATGCTCAGCATCCCCTGGCTGTTGTCAGACATCCTCCAGTCTGGTCTCATTACCTCTCTTGGGCCACTTCTTTCAGTTTTGTAGACTGCACAGTGCAAGCTCAGTCGCTGATGCTGTCATACAGCTAATAATCTTTCTGTGTGTACAAGAGAGCGTTTTGCTGTGTGCTAGTGGCTGCTTTGAACGTTGCCAGCACCACGAAGGTGCTTTTCAAACGCCAGATGAGGTGTTGCTGTTACAGTCCCTCAGCTGCAGAGCTTGGCTAGAAGAAGGTTTCCTTCATGGAAACTCAAGTCTGCTCTTGCTGCTGGTTCCTTGCAGATGTCAGATGCTATGTGTTGAGCCAGTGTTAGGGGCTGGGGTGGGATCTCCTGAGAGAGGTGTCTTACCAGAGCATTCTGCATTGATCCAGAAACTGGGCCAAGCCCCAGGGAGTGCCGCCTTGGACAAAGAAGCTGGATTTGGCTTCCAACACTGTTTGCCCAAAGGTCTCTAGGCAAGTGCTCAACTGCTCCATGACTCAGTTTACTTGTGAAATGACAGCGAAACCACCAGCGCCTCTGTAAGGAATCTTGCAGTGATGGGTGTTTGGGTGCCCTCAGCACCCACAGTTGTGGGGTTAGTACCCTTTGTGTGCTGTACCCCAAAACAGCCCTCTCTGTCCATGGTCTGTGGGCAGTTTGACTTGCCCTGTTGCCTGAACTGCCTGCTCTGAGGGGTCAGGCAATGCGTTGCATGCCAGCATGCTTGAGCCCTGACATAGGACCAGCTTGCTCTTCATGGGTTTAACAGCCAGATCTCATTCAGTCTGCTCAGTTCCAAATGAACCTCCTTGCATCCAAACCGAACAATTCCCCAATTCCATGTGTTCCCCTTCAGGAATCAAGGGAAGAGCATCCCACAAACGCCGCTGGTGTACGTGTTAATCTCTGCGTTGCACACAGTGCTGTGATTGCGGATGGGCAGTCAAGAAGGTGAAGTCATTGTTTGTGAGCAGCAGCAGTCCCCAGCGGTGCCGGGTGCCGAGCTGGCCCCTGCAGAGCCCAAGCTGCTCCATCCCACCACGGGAGTGATGCCAACGGCACGCAGGGCCCATAGGAGCTTTCCCTGCCCTTCCTCGTGCTGCTCCCTGAGTCCCGCTGAGCGGGAGCTGCAGCCTGGCTGCGAGTGCTGGCTCCTCGCTGTGTTTGGTTTGATTGTGAATTGGAAGGGAGGGGATCTCTGTGCTCTGTGCTTCGCAAGGAGCCTGGCACAGTGCTCCCTGACTCCACGGCTGCCTGTGCCACTGCAGTGCGAAGTGATGCACCCATGGTATGTCCAGTGCTGCCCAGCTACTGCAGGGCGTTGGTGGGAAGGTAACGGACTGTTCCCAGGTTGGAATGGGATTCGCACCGCGAAGTCCTGGAGGATTTGGTATTAAAGGTCAAGATGTCATCCAGGATTGAGGAATTTATATACAGAAGTGTGCCTCAGTAGTGGGAATTGAGGCACCGTGGCAAAGTGCTGTGCACAGGTTGTGTTGTTGCCTCTTGCTCTCTTATAAGCATATGTGTAAAACAGTACGGATAAAGGTCAGGAAAGCGAAGCTGAGGTTGTCTGAAGCACAAAGCACAAGCACACGTCAGCAGGCGCGTTTCTTGTGGAGATCAGTTGAAAGATGGCACTTCCCAAAGTCTTTATTTTAACAACTGATGTCACAGTCTGTTCATGCTGCTCCTGGTGTGAGGGGGGGGAGGACAGCAGGGGCAGCTCATCTAAACTCGGAGCGAGCTGCTCCGCTCTGCACCAGGAGCCCCAGCCAGGACAGATCCAGAGCTGGAGCCGGTGTCCTCGCTGCTGCCAGCCCCCATGGCTTGCACAAGTGACAGAGCCGCTTCTGCTGGGAGAAGTTGCTGAAAATGTAATGACGCAAAGTGAAACCGATGCTAATTTGGAGGTGAGGCATGAAGAGAAGCTGTGATCAGACTGCTGGCTTTTAGAGGATCGTAGGCACAGTGCTCGATGCTGCAGCCTCCCAGGGTTCTTCAATCCTTCTGCCTACTAGGAAGAGCCTAATGGATGTGTGAATACTGTGCTGCCCCTCTTATAGGGGTCTGGATTTGGTGTCTCTGTGTTTCTTGGATGTCTTTCCTTGTCTCGCTTACAATAAAGGACCAAATAACACATAATCTTCTATGGACATGGTTTGTGGCCAGCTGCCCACAGCGATGCTGCCTCTGCTTCCTCCCACCCCACTGCCCCACTGCACAGCACGGTCTGTGGGACCCTGCTGTGGATGGGCTTAGGAAGCTGGTGTGTGCTTGAAGTGCTGTTTTTGGTTCCCTGGGTGTCTTTGTGCTGGTGTGGCCACAGGAATGGGCCAGATGACACTGTGCATCCCAAATGCATCCCAGCCTCCGGCGGAGCGTGTCCTGGAGCCGGGGTGGCTGGTGCCTCGGAGCACGTTTGAAGCGCTGTGTTTGGAGGTTTCTCTTTGGTTCCGTGGTGCTCAGCTGAGTGTGGCCATCTGTGCCTGCAAGGGCACATCTGCGGGTCTGCTGCGTGCCAGGAGAAGGGTCCTGTGAGGTGGCTGTCAAACAGAGCCAAAGATCGATTTCCCTCTGGGATGGTGCTGTTCCTGTGGCCGTGCCATCTGTGAGCCTGTTGCCTTCACAGCCTCTGCTTCTTGACCCAGAGCATCAGTGAAATGGTTAAAAGGACTTTGCATTTGAAACGTAACAAATTCTGTTCTGACCTTTGGATGAATCTTCAGTTTCCCCATGAAATTCCAGGTTCAAAACACAAATTATCCCCTTGTCTCTCTGCCTCAAGCCCTGAAGGTCAGCTCAGGGCACTGAAGATCTTCAAAGAGCACGTACAAAGCCTGCCTGTGAAGTGATACCCTGGTAGCTGCCCATCATATGGTGATCATTAGGGACCCAAGGAGTGATGTTCAGGGCTGCAGTGGCTGTTTATAGTGGGAGCTGGCACTCAGAGCCATCACAAGCTCATAATTACCGTCCTGTGAGATGATCAAATGGGCTTCATGGAAGTTTGGCTGCCTCGTGGCAGTTTGCAGCCCCAGGATGGGGTCTTGCCTGGGGAGAAGCAGGAGATTCCTCCCTCCAGGCTGTAAGAGACCTGAATCTCATTGGGCATTGAGGGAGCGTGCCAGAGACCAGTGCAACTGGAAAGGGCAGGGCTGTGTTTGTGCTCTCGCCATGGCTGATCCTATCTAGCTCTGCCACATACCTGCCTGCTCCTGTCCTGCAGGACACCAGAGTCCTACTGGAATTCTTTGTCTAAACCAAACCCTGCACTGCTGCATTATTGCTGCCCTCATGTGTTGCAGCGTTTGTGCTCTGGGTTGATTGTTTATGCTGAGCATTGCAGCCTGGCTGCTGCTGCTGGAAGGAATTCAGTTTTGAGCGTGACCTTGATGTCTTCACTGGCACGTGAACCATGTCAAGCTGTCCTGGAGCTACCCTGGGCAAGCAGGAGCTGCGCTAAAGGGTTGGTCATTGGGGGTGAGACTCAGATTGGCTGCAGTTCGATGCAGGGATAAGTGCCACCAGGATGATGGGGAGGTTCCGCTCCAGGAAAGCACCAAACAGCACAAGGGAGCAGAAGCATTGGTTGTATTCACAGGGCTGCCTGGTCTGTGAGCTCGATGGGTTGGAGAGAAGGAATAAACCAGCAAACCCTGGGTTTTAATGCTTCTTTTGTGCGCCTCGCTCTTTTCCAGCAGTTGTTTGTCCTAACACAGCAACAATAGCAAAACCCTTCTGAGCTGAGTGGCAGCTGAAGGCCCTGCAAGCACAGCGAATGCTTCTCCGCTTCGGTATCGGCAGCGTCTTGAACTGGAACCAGGTTATTATTGCTGCTCATAGAAATCAAAGGCAACTGCATTTCAAGGTCACCATCAAAGGCTGTCCCTGGGGCTGCCTCGTTGCCTCAGCAGCTCTAAGAGCAGCGGAGCCGTTCAGGGCATTCTTGTCCTGACCGAACAGCGGCCAAATGCCAGAAGAGAGGAGAAAAGCAAGCCCTGTGCGAGCACATTTGGGTTTCCTCCGGCCAAGGCATGACTGGGTTCTCAATGCAGCCCTGCTGAGCTGCAGCCTATTTTAAACTGCGGAGCAGCGGTGCTGCCTGTTGCCTGGAAACCTCCTCCCAGCCTCGGGCTCTCGCAGCCTAATCATAGCCACCGGCAGCCTTGATTTATTTCCCATCCAAAATGTCATCGTGGGCTCCCCGGTTTGGTTTTGTTTGCTTGGGTTTGTTTGTTATTTACAGTGAAAAGACACAAAAGTGTCACTGTCAAACTCGGTGGCTTTCTGTGGGAACAGCTTGGCTGTCCCCGCTCTGCAGTGCTGGGAACCGGTGCTCTGAGCTCCGCATGTGGTGGCTTGGAGAGGGGAGAGGAGGACAAGTGGGGGCTGAGGAAGCCCCCCCAGCCCTGCAGTGGCTCCTCCTAAAAGGCAAAGCAAACCTGAACAACGCTGAGCCCCCGTGTGTCCAAATCCCCCATCCCTATGTGGCTGCACCGTCCTGTGCCGGATCCGTGGTCCAGGGTTGGGGTGCCCGGATCAGCACGGACCCGTCCTGCGCTTGGGTTCCATCCCTGCAGAGGTGTCAGTCTGAGCTTTAACATCTCCATTTGGTGACTGATGCATGGGAGAAAGCTTAACTTTGAGGTCTCCCTGTCCTCGGGGCCCCTTTTAATTCGCCTCAGCTCTTGGCCACCATAAAACCTTACTTGATGCCACCTCTCCCATAGGAAACATTAAATGATTGCGATTTCCTCTTAGCGTGATCGATCCTGATGGGATGAAGCAGAATTGATTGTAGGAACCCAGCTGGGATTCGGCTGTGGTTGTGTTTGTGTCCAGAGAGTCCCTTGGGAGAGCACTGGGCTGGAATCAGCTGGGATCTGGTAACGATTGCTAACCAGGGAGCTTTGTGCACGGGGCCTCGGAACTGCCTCAGCTGCTCACGTGTTGTCCTTGTGATTGAAGTGGTTTATTTTACAGAGCTGACAATATTTGCTCTCCCAACGGCAGAACTAAGGCAGGCTTTGACTTTGAGATGCAGATGAACAAAGGTTGGTGTTTTGTTGAGCTTCTTGCTGCAGGCACAGAGCGATGCACAAGGTTCATCATGGCCTGACTTTCATTTTCCTCTCGAGTTTAGGCTTAACAGCCAGCTTAGGCTCTTGTCTCACACTCCTTAGGTCCAAATTGTCAGGGACAAAGAGAAGCACCAAAGCCAGGCAAAGGGCAGACACTTCTCTCATCCCCATCTTCTGCTCTGTGCTGGGGATTAAGGAAAAAAGAGTAATTTTCCAAGGAATATGTGCAGATGACTGAATCATGCTCTGAAATCCCGTATCTCCACTTCCCCAAGGAAGGATGGGAGTGCTCGAAAGGCTGCACCCCTGAGGTGTTGCTTGGTTTTGTTGAGAGGTGGCAATGTCTTCAAATCCCAACTCTCCTCTTCTTAACCACTAGAAGCAGAAATTACCCTTCTGTGAGCTCCCCTCTTCTACCCTTTGCAGCTGACCTGGTTTGCTTTTCTGGACAACACAGGGCACAGACCTGTTATTGTCTGCTCGGATGTTTATTGTCTTGGTTTCCAAGCAAAGCTTCCTACAGGTGATCCGCTTCCCCTGGGGGAGGGAGGAGACAGAAGGGAAAATCAAGTGCATGGGGGGAGACAGGAAGAGGAACAGCAGAGGAAAGGTGGAAAGCTGTGGTCACAGATGGTAAAGCAAGAGGGTTCCTTGTCCTGCCTGTGCGAGCAGCACCCCTGAACGCCCGAGTGAACAGCCCCACGCTGCTCATGGCAATAGCAAAGGGAAATGCTCAAGTACCTGGGGGGATGCAGAGTCTGTGGAGCTGAGCCCAGTGCTGGAGGTTTAACACCACGCAGGTCAAAAGGAGGAGAAGCAGCGAGTGCTCAGATGCAGGCTGGTGGGGTTTCCTTCGCTAATCCCTCCCAGCTGCGCACAGCTGGAGCTCGTGCCCATGTGTTTTCTTTCCTCTGTAGCCTGTTAGCTCAGTTCCCTGCTAAGATCAGTATTTCCCCTCTCTCCTCCTTGTTGGGGGCTGTTGGGGTTTGCGCTGTGCCGAAACAGAAGCTCTCGCAGGCAGCCCCAGGGTTTGCGCACCGCAGGGTGGGTGTTCCTTGGCCTTGCTGGTGCTCTCTCCAGTCTGGTTTCCCATCCCAGTGCGCTTCGCTAACTCAGCTTCTTCTCCCTCCCAGAATGAAGAGAAGAGGAACCTTTCCCTGGGGGGCCATGTCGGCTTCGACAGCCTCCCGGATCAGCTGGTCAGCAAGTCCGTCACGCAGGGCTTCAGCTTCAACATCCTCTGCGTGGGTGAGCGCTGTGCTCTGCACACAGACAGGGGCTGGGACTGGGGTTTGTTCCTTGTGCTGTGCCACAGCCTCGGCGCTGACTTCGAGCAAAGCCAAAATGCCCAATTCTTTCAAAATGGGGTTTCATCCCGGTGGACTTGAGCTCTCTGGAGCTCGGTGCTTCTGAGCTGGGGCTTTCACACGTGGCTGGTGGAGACCCATTGCCCCACATCAGGGAGAATATGGGGAAAAGCTTAAACACATCCACTTTGTGCTTTGGTGAGGAAGTGGCGGAGGAAATGTGTGTGGGGCCATCCAGGTCTGCATTGAGCTGAGCTGCTGGTGCAGAAGCTGCAGAGAGTGGGAGGGAGGGCCAGTGCCTGATTCTTGAAACCAGAAGAGCCCCATCATCAGCGAGGAGTTGCTCATCTCCTGTGCTGCAGTGGCGTTGCAATAGGAAGGATTAAGGGAAACGGCAAGTTAAATACTCGCACACTGGGATGGCTGGCACGAGGCTTGTGCCTGGCTGCTGCTTCCCCAGGTGAGTCAAAGGGCTGGAAGCGTGCCCCCCCCCCCATGCTAGGAAAGGGAGAGGGAGTGTTCCTGCTTTTATTGATTGTAAAGTATTTGTCTGGAAGCCTGAGAGCAGTTGTGAGAAGAAATAACCTCATTATGTGCTTGGTTTTTAACTCCGGTATTGATGTGAGCAGGCGATGCTGCTGGAGCACTAGGACCCAATTCCTTCCAGAGAGGAGAGGAGCATTGGTTTTACTTTGGCTGGTTCTTGTGGATGAATCTGCAGTATTGTAACCTGCTAGAACAGCAGAAATGCATCCAGAGCCAGCAGCTCCCTGCCTGGCCCCCAACCTGCCCAAAGAGAATACGGCTCTGGAGGATGTGGCTTATGTCAGTAGTGAGCCCTCCACATGAGCCCTTTCAGCTCAGTCTGGAGCACCGGGCTGCTTTATTGCCCTGCACAACTCTTGGTCACAGCAGGTAGGACACAGCCTATGCCTCTGCCCTGTTCGGAGCACCACGAGGTGTTTATTCTGCAGTGGAGAGCAGAATCTAGTGCTTGGAGAGGCAGAGAGCCCAGACCCCTTGGCAGCAGGAGCGGTTCCTCCCTTGAACAGACGCTCGCTCACGCTCCTGCTCTGCCACATGCACCTTAGGGCTCCTCGCAGGGTCAGGGAGCAATGGCTGTCTATGCTGAAGGTTGTAGCATAACAAACTGCCCAGGAATGAGCAAGGAGTAGGTTATTGCCTTGGATTTTTGCCTCCCTCCACTCCTTTGGCCAATAGGGCTGCATGGAGTGAATAAGGAGTTTAAATGGAGCCCCTTGTAGGCCAATCTGGAAGATATCAGTCGAGTTTAGTTACCAGGAGCAGCAGTTCAAAGCCTTTCTGCATCACAGATGCCTTTGAGCCAGACATTCTGGGATAGAGCTCGGTTTGTGATGCGTCCCAGGTGTCCCTCAGTGGCTGTTGGAACAGGGGGGCTGCAGATGGGAATCTTGTCCTGACTGTGCCCTTACTGGTTCTCCAAGGACCATTTTCTCCAAAGGAAAACAGTGTTTCACTGTGCTGTGATGCTCGTTGGGGAGATGAGAGCAGAGTGCTCTGTGTTAGCGTTGTGTTAAGCATGGGAGGCCCACAAGAATGCAGTTACGGTGTGAGAATTATATGTCCGTGCACAGCAATTTGTAGTAACCTCTCACAGTGTAATTTTCTCTGCTCTGTAATTAACATCCTTTGAAGTACCTGTGACAGACTCATGCTGCAGTGAGCTGATGCTTTCTGCTTCCCAGGTGAGACCGGCATTGGGAAATCCACACTGATGAACACCCTCTTCAACACCACCTTTGAGACGGAGGAGGCCAGTCACTACGAGAGCACAGTCCGCTTGCGGCCACGGACCTACGACCTGCAGGAGAGCAACGTGCACCTGAAGCTGACGATCGTGGATGCCGTTGGCTTCGGGGACCAGATAAATAAGGATGAAAGGCAGGTTCCGTGCCGTCTGCTGGGCTTTCCTGGCCTTGCTTCCAGTGCTTAGACACAAAGTGCCTGCAGCCCTGTGTGTCCATGTTTCTGTTAACGGAGTAGCAGCCTGCAGTGGCTTTGGTTCTGGGGACCGAGTGTAGAGTGAATTGGGTGAGGAGCCACAAAGAGAGGTCATAGGAGGTCTGTCCAGCAGAGAATGGCGTCCTCCAGGAGCGTGAGCAGTTAACAAGCTGTCCTCAGTGCAGGGTTGGGAATGATCTGTTCCGACAGTGACCAGTGTCGCTGGACCTGTCTCATTTAATTACACACACATCTTGTTCAAGCCCGAGGTAGAGGCATTCTGGGGCTCCAAGGTCTCTCCTTGGTCACACTGCTTTGCTGCAGCCAGATGGCTCAGCCCTGAGACCTGGGCAGAGTTCGATGTGGGGAGGGAGTTGTCTTTCCATGCTCCAGTGTCCTCATTTTCCAGTGCAGCCTCAGGAGACTCCAGGAACCTTTGGATTACACGGTCTGTGTGTAAACGCCACACTCCTCCTGTTGCATGGCTACGTTGTTTGAGTCTCATGACTGCTTTTATAGTGGTAGAGCCCCTGGAGCCTTCGCTGTGCCCCAGGCCTGGGTTGCTAATGGTCTGGTTTTAGTTACAGGCCGATAGTTGAGTACATTGATACGCAGTTTGAAAATTACTTACAAGAGGAGCTGAAGATCCGGCGCTCCCTCTTCAACTACCACGACACGAGGATCCACGTCTGCCTCTACTTCATCACCCCCACCGGCCATTCCCTCAAGTCCCTGGACCTGGTCACGATGAAGAAGCTCGATAGCAAGGTAAGGGGTTGGACACCACGGTCCATCTTCCTGGAAGTGTTTATTGCTTCTGTGTCAGTGCTGGACCCCTTCCTGCCTGATAGCTGAGCCATTTATAGGGCTCTGGGAAAACTTCATCTGTCCTGGTGGTTGCTGAGGTCTTGTGCTTGTTTGCTCACTGCCTTTCCTGAGGAATAGCAGGTGCAAAGCCTGTTTCCCAGCCAGCTGTGTAAATCTGGAGTGTCCCCCTCTGTAAGAGCCTTACCTGGGTTAGCTCATATATACCAAAGCCATCAGCTGCAGCTTCATTACCTGCTCTTTACACATGGGCAGGTAAGGATGTGTTCTGAGTGCCAGGTGGTCCTCACAGGAGATCCCAGTATCTCCTGAAGATGTCAGCATGGTGAGAGATCCTCGAGGTCATCGAATCTGAAATGTGGGTCATGAGAGGCTCTGCCCTGGGGCTGTTTCTCCGTGCACACGCAGTTCTGCCTAAGACAGCAGTGGGTTACTTAACTGGCTACGACTGATGCTCCTGCAGCTCGGAGGAGGATTCTGGCACACTTCTGGCTTGCAGGAGGCTTCAGAGGTGGCAGCAGCATCTCCTCTTCGCAAGCAATTCCTATCTTTCAGAGCAGTGTGTTCGCAGCAAGAGGGTTCCTTTCAGATAGCAGATGCTGATGAGCCCTCAGAGGGGACAGGCGAGGTGCTGGGACCCTGCAGTAACAGTGGGGCCCTGGGTAGAGTCCCCCTTGCAGGGTCCCTGCTGTTTGCCCTCCCACCCAGGGCTGCTGGCCTGCTTTCCCTTGGCTCCACTGCAGAGCAGGCACTGCCCTCCCATTGCAGTGGCTGTTGTAACCCTGGTGGCTGTTACACTGACTTCATTGGGCGTCCAGAAACTTTCCCTCAATAAACTCTTGTCTCTTGGTGTGCTGCCAGCATTACACATCCCCAGAAGTATGCTTGGAGGAAAGCTGTAGCACGATTCCCCTTGGTGCTGGTGGTCCCACAAAGCTCTTCCCTTCCTCTCCTTCTGCGTTCCCTACTTTTCACATCTCCCTGTGGCTGCCTTTAATGTGGTCCTTGGGTAGAACCAAAATAAATCCTTTGTACTTGTGCAGAGATGAGGATTTTGTGCGCACACAGGCTTTTTATATTTCCAAGCTTCCACTTAAGTGGTCCTCTCTGGAGTCCTTTTATCCCTTTGCTCTCATTTCCCTTCTTCCCACAGTGTGAGAACATCTTGGGTTTGGTGGTGTGGTGGCTTTGTACAAGGAGGCACATGGACATGGATTAGCAGCCCAAGACCATTGACGTGTGCTGGGTGTCAGGGATTCCTGTTGCGTTTCTGCATCAGTGCCATCCCAGGCCATCAAGATGCTTTCCAGGCACTCCAGGATTTGTGCATGACAGCGCTGAGCCCCCTTCCCAGTGCACATGAATGGTTGTGCATGGGGCAGAGTGCAGTGGGTGTCAGCCCACCCCAGGCAGCTTTCTGTCTGCTCCACACCGGTCACAGCGAGTGGTGACAGCAGGGAGGTGATGTGCTCTGCCTCTGTCTGCAGCCCTGCGAGCGTACCTGAACCTGGCTTTCCCCTTGGGAAGCTGAGGGTGGCTGGTGGCCTCTAGTTTGTAGTTGGAGAATGGAGCCCGTGGAGACAAAAGGTGTATCAGAAGCAGTGCTTTGTGGTGTGCTCTGCTGACTCAGCCTGTGGGAGTAGTTTAACAAGGGGTTTGAGGCTCGGTTACACCTTTGCTCCAGCTCACCGTGGCCCGGCACCAGTTGCTGGGCAGGCTTCTGAATCTGGGTGGTGATTTCAATAACAAAACTTGCCCTTAGTGTAAAGTTTACAAAGTCCCTTCTGAGTGAAGCTGGTTCGTAAACAGAACCTTCCATTGTACTGTAATGCATCATCTGTTCGGCTGAGCTCATGGCCAGCTGCTCTCAGGGTATTCAGTTACAGCCAGAGAGCTAGAAGCATCTTCAGAAGTGGTTCTGGGTAGATGGAATGGCTGCTGGGTGGGAAGCACATAGGAGCGGGCAGGGGTTGGCTTTCCATTGGGTTTAACCAGAGGAAAGGAGATCGCTGAAGTTGCCCTTGCATCAGATGTACTGATGTGAAACAGGCCCTGCCCTGGGAAGTGGTGCCAGCTGCGTGCTGCTGTGGGCATCCCGCGGCTCCCTGTTGTTGTCCTGGATGGTTTCCAGTGCTGTTTATGAGCTGTAGATAATTGCCTGCCCTTTGTGACTTGAGAAGGAGGTGGCTTTCATGGGTGTGCATTTGACTGTCTCGTCCGAAGCACAGATTTCCTTGGGTCATAATTCCAGGCCAAGGGGAATGGCTTTAACTGCCAGAGGGGAGACTGAGATGAGCTCTGAGACAGAAGCTCTTCCCTGTGAGGGTGCTGGGGCGCTGGCACAGGGTGCCCAGAGAAGCTGTTTGCCCTGCTCCTAGCAGGTCAGTGAGGCACCCAGCTGTGGTCATGGCCCTTTTTACATTGGTAATGGGGACACTGACCTGCTGAGGAGCAATAGAGCTCGTTCTGTGTGGGGGTTTGTGGTCCTTGATAAAGGGGCCAGGTCAGTGGCTGAGAAAAGGAAGGAATTTATCCCCTCAGATATATTTGCAATGAGCAAATTAAGGAGATTTTCTTCTGGAGCAAGTAAATGCTCCCGTATTTAGTGGGTGCTAAACGAGAGGGAGAAGGGAGGAACATGAAGTATGGAATACACTGAGCCACAAAGAGAACTTGAGCTGGGAAAGCAAGGTTATTTATATGAATGGCACCCACTGGAGCCCAAATGGCTGCTCTGAATTTGTGCTCTGTGGGACAAAATCCTTGGCTGTTGGGAACCGTGAAATGGCAAAGCAGACTTTCCCCTCATTTGCCTCGATTCCTGCTTGTCACTGCTGTGAATTTGGCTGCTGTTCAGACACAGAGTTGTGGTGTTTGTTCAAGCAGTGGTTTGCAGTGTGGCACTTGGCTTTTCTGGCCATCGCAGCATAATCTAATAGAGGTTCCCGTGACAGATCCTGCCCTGCCGCAGCTCTCTCAAGCATGAGGCCACACAGTGAACCACATCCCTCCTGAAGCATGGGGGATGTGGCCCTTGTTTGCTCTTGATCTTGATGGGTCCCAGGCACGCTGGGGACCTCCCCATGCTGCAGCTTGTGGGTGGCTTTGAGCCCTGGGTTGATGAAGCTCTATGCGGTGTTGTGCAGGGTGAGTGCGATGAGAACCAGAGCTGAGCAACAGCAGCAGGACACCCAACCTGTGTGCTCTGTGGCACCCTGCACCTTTCCCGGGGGGTCCATGTCATCCATGCAGCATGTCCGAGTTGTGATCCACATGGAGAGGCTCAGAGAGTTCTTGGAAAGGTGCTGTAGCTGCTGTAAAAGCATCTGCTCCTCCTGCAGAGGCTGCAGCGTTGTCATCCTTGTGCTTGTCTTCTAAAGCAGCTTGTCAGCACAGCCAGGAGCGATAGGTGATAACTGGAGATGTGACAGTTACACTACCGCTGCCTCCCGCGAAGCGTGCAGCAACAAAATGCATAGGCAAGAGCAGAGGCTTTGATCTGCTCCTTGTGTATTTACTTCAGGATGTTTGTCTTTGCTTTATCTGGGATCTTGTAGCCAAATCAGGCCTGGAAAACTCTTCCCTCTAGTGTTCAGCTGGGTTCGTGCTGCAGCGCATGCAAAGCACAGCACCTCTGTGGCTGTGTGAAAGGCAAAGCAGCCACCGGCATAGGACCTGGATCACCCACGGGCATCAGGCAGCTGCTCACCCCACTGCTGCTCACCTGGCTTGTTTCTCCTTCCTTCCTCCTGCTGCAGGTGAACATCATCCCCATCATTGCCAAAGCAGACACCATCTCCAAGAGCGAGTTGCACAAGTTCAAGATCAAGGTGATGAGCGAGCTGGTCAGCAATGGGGTGCAGATCTACCAGTTCCCCACGGACGACGAAGCGGTCGCTGAGATCAACTCGGTGATGAACGTGAGTAGTGGTTCCAGTCACACTGATGGCACCAAAAGCTGTGGCAGATTGAACTGCTGCACAAAAGGCAAGTTCCACCGGGATTGTCCAGGCACTGAATCTGTTTGGGAGCTGAGCTGCGGATGTGAGAGATGCCCAAGGCTGTTGTGTGCAGAGTTAATTACAGCGTGGCTCTGATTGAATCTGTGGGCTCTCTGGAGAAACTGCTCTGAAATCTGTTTTATTGACTGTTTGAGGAATACTTTCTCTAAAATTCATTCTCTCTGCCTTTGAGGCTGCCCCTCAAAGGAAACTGGGATTGAAACTCTTACAGTTAAGAGGTCCATTATTCCTCACTTAAGGCCGAGCAGAGAACCCCGGTTTAAACTAGAGGAGAAAAATGATTCAACTCTATTTTGTCTTTTTGGGATAAAAAGATAAACTTCAGACCTGGCAGGGACACATGCAAAGCACTTGCAGGTTTCCCACCTCTGAGACCAGAGTGTGGCTGCTGCAGTCAGAACAGCTGAAATGCCTCCACATTGATTTTGTAACTAAAAAGCATCTTTTTCATCAGAACGAGCATCTTCCTGCATGGCTGTTTCTGATTCAATGCTTTGTCTTTTATGCC
>JAOEHX010066316.1:0-18983 GCA_025448015.1 Bolborhynchus lineola | reverse complement strand
TTTTTTTTTTTTTGCCCCCCCCCCCCCTTTTTTTTTTCCCCTACTGTGGGGTATTCGCTCATAATTTGGAGTTACTGTGTGCATAATTTTTCTGTTTTAAATGCTTGATGGCTCAGTATTTTGTTTCAACACCTCTTATCAATACCAATTGGAGGAAAAGTCAGAAATGGTGGAAGTCTGGAGAGTATGTCCTTTGAGGACAGAAACAGAATGGGTTTTTTTAGAGAAGAAAGAGAAAGCTTTGGATGTTGGGTATTTTTGGTTTGGGTTTTTTTTTTTGGTGTGGGTTTCTGTTTATTTATTTATTTATTTAAAGGGGGATGTGCTCAAATTGCTTGGGAAAGTAAATTGCAGGTGAAAGAATTAAGTTGTAATTAAGATATAGTCCATGGAGTAAGAGGAATGAAGTCCTTGGAATGAGCTGCTCAGGGGGAGTAACTGACGGCTTGTAGGGTTAGGCTAGCCAAGTATCTGCAAGGGACTATATGATCAAGACCTGCATTCTCTTTAGTCAAGTTAAAAAGTAAGGCTATTTCAATAAGTAAGAATTCAGTAATTACTGGAGCTCTGTCATAAGGCTCACCTTAATGACTCTGCTTCTATCTTGAGAGACAGTTAAAACCTCTCGTGGTATTACAGTGCTTCAAATGTGTACCGCCGTTAGGGTGGTCTTCTGCCACACTTCATCAGTTACAAGCACTTCCTTGTAAAAAATCCAACAAAACCAACCAGCCAAACAGAAAACCTAAGCAAATGTCCTCTGGCCCAAAATAACCTTATTGCCATTTTATATCAAAGGTAATTGTTATAATTCTGAAAGTTTTGTTTTCCACTCAAAATAGCCTTTCAGGCTATTCTGGATCAGACTAAATCCAAAGAGGTGCCTCTGCTACATGGAAGATGGACCGCTTGGGGAAGCATTTTCCAAATACTGGTTACCAGGAATAATGAGCCATAGTTTATTTTGCTGAAAGTGCTACTAAAGTGCCAAGTGATTTCATCCCAGCAGTCATACTTTGAATTGGAGTCTGTTTTCTAAAGAAGGGAGGAAAGTTATACTTGAGGCTAGTCAATAAAATATTGTTACATAACAAATGTTAGTGTTGGACCACTTAAAATACAACTCTTTTGTGTCCTATTCTGAATAGTCTGCTCATATACTGAATAATTTATATGAGTGTTTCTAAATGGAGTAGGCATAAGATTAAGTATATCCAGTACACTGTCAAGCTTTTTTCAGTTAGTTTAGTTCTTTTTTAGTTTCTTCTTGAATGTCCCTACAGATTTTTGAAAGAGACCACTTTTTATACATTTGTTTAGCTGTAGGTAGACTAACAAAACAGACTACATACCAAATCTGTCATCCAGAGATCCTTCCCCAACCTGAGTCATAGCTGTACAGGCTTCAGTATTTAACTTTTGCAAATGGCAAGTGTACGAAAGAGAAAAGCAAATGTCATTGGGCTAGAAGGAGGTTCCAGGCCAGTCTGACCCCCAGTCCATGGGACTGGTTATGGAGCAAATACTCCCAAAAGTAGTTTCTAAACATGTGAAGAACAAACAAGGTCATTTGGAATGGCCAGCATGGCCTCACAACTTTCTGTGACAAGGTGACCAGTGCTGTGGAGGTGAGTGGTGGATGCTGTGTATCTTGAACAGAGACTCCAACACAATGTCACATAGAGTCCTTATCATTGAATTAATGAGGTAGGGATTGGCTAAGTGAAAAATAATGTGGTTGGAAGGTTGGCTGGACTGCTGGGATGAAAGAATCAAATAATGGTGCATAGTCCACCTGGCAGCCAGCAAGTAGTGGTATCTTTCAGGAATCAGTATTGGGATCAGTGCTGTTAAATGTCTTTGTTAAAAACCTGTGTGGTGGGACTGAGAGCACCTTTAGTAGGTTTGTGGATAACTGCAAACTGGGGGGAGTGGTTGATAATGCTGAGGAGCTGGGCTCCTACTCTAAAGGACATGGGTACCTTTCTTGAGCGTGTTCAAGAGTACCTTCCTGTTGTGGTTTAATCCCAGCTAGCAGTAGAGCACCAGCCAGGTGCTCACTCACTCCTCCCTCCTGTGCACCCCCAGCCTACTCAGTGGTGGAGTGTTGTAAGAAGCAGAAAAGGCCTCGACTCTGTAAGCACTCCTCAACAGTAACTAAAGCATCCCTGTGTTACCAATACTCTGCCCAGTACAAATCCAGAAGATAGCCCCATACTATCTATGTAAAGAAAATTAACTCTACCCCAGCCAACACCATCTGAGATGGAGTTACCCATACTGGTGCCTGAGACCTGATGTAACTAGAGCTGCTTGGAGTAGGAGATTAAACTAGATGATCTCCAGAGGTGTCTTCCAGCCACTGGAGTATTATGCGATTCTGTGCTGTTGCCATGCAGAGTGATGCTTCCTGTTTAGATGCTGGCTGTGTAAGTGCGGTCCTTCAGGCTTGCTTTAAAGAGTGAATTCAGGGATTTGGTTTGTGAGCATCCACAAAGCTTTTTTTGTGAATTTTATTAATCACATTGCAGTTCCAAGCAAACAAATAACCCAAGTGGTGTACTGTTACCTGTAAATATTCTTAAACACTATTTTCCATGTGAATACATTTACAGCCCAGCCTCTCAGGTTTGCTTCCTTGATATGTCTCCCATCGTCCTCTCATTCTGATGAAGCATAAGTTTTGTTGACCATTTAATAGGTTTTGAGAGGTCAGGGCAAGTAAAGGAGAAAGGGAGAAGTGCACAGCACATTTAGAGGAAGGGATCTGTGGCATTCCCAGCAGGGTAAGTATGGATAAAATCATGCTCTGGCTAATGTCGCCTACTTGTAAATGCTATAAAATATGGAGGGGAAAAACAAGAAGTACGTAAGTGCATCTCAGAAGAACATTTACAGTTAAATATCCCTCCCACAGCCTCTTTTTTTTATATCTATATAAAATTATATATGTATTACATATAAATACATCCTTTTATATATATATATATATATATGAAATTTTTTTTTGTCACCTTCAATTTATACCTAAGTGTTTACACAGGTCAGAATAGGCAGATAGTCTTTAGAGTGGAAATAAAGTAGATATTTTTAAAGCTGTTTATGTTCTCTTTGCTGTGTTCCATTTTGAATTTTCATGTTAGCGTCTTTTGAAAGGGAGCATACGACATTTCTGTGATTTTCTGACATACAACTGAATAATGCATTTCAAATAATGATAAACCTTCCAGATGAAATAATTTTCTGGGCCGAAGCACTGTAGCTTTGTGATGTATTTTGCTGGAGTGCATATGCACCAGTCTCCTTAAGAACTTCAAGGAATTTTTCATAAAATACCAGTGTAGCGAGAAAATAAGGGGTTTGTTTCCTTTGTCTGATGCTAATATTCCTTGGCAAACTCAGGTTTGGATCAGATAACAGCTAGGGTGCTTTGTTCCTGAAAGCATTCAGTGTAACTTCATTTATAAATGTTTTGCTCTGGTTGGGGATTTTATCCATCTTTATCAGATTTTGTTTCAGTCTGCAAGATTTTTTTGGTTTCACCAGCAGCTCTTGTAGAGATGCACAATAGTTCTTCAGTCTCTTCAAAGGGTTTCATTTATCTAGTGTACGAAATGCAGAGAGATTTCTGATAAGCTTCTCTCTTCTCTAAGGGCAGCATGTTAATTGTCCTTGAAATACAACATATGCTATCTGTGTCCTCACAGTCCATTGTCAAATTCAGGCACTGATGATATTTTTATTAATGCCTTGTAATTGACAATTGCTGAGACTATAAATTAGAAATATGTAATTGAAGTGAGAGTGATGGGGGTGAAGATTTAAGAGGATAATTGTTAGGTACTGAAGATGCTCTTCTACTTGAACTACTATTGTCTACATAAATTTGGAGGTGAAGTGTTTAATGTACCTGAGGAATTAAAGTTATTAGGCCAACAACCAAGACATGACTGAGTAGTGTGAAGAGATTCTCTGAGAGATTTGGGAAGCAGATGTAGCTTTGGTCCTCCTTTTTTTGTTCTGTTTTAGCTTCTTGAGACAGCTCAGTTTATAGGAGAAGGCAGCCTGGGAGACCTTCTAGCATCTAAACTGTCCATAGTTTCAGAGGCTTCTGAGGATAATGGGGCTGTTGCTGTGTCTCTTTCTTTGGCAAGTTTAGGTTGTGTAGTAAAGTTGCTTAGAGTTGAGCCCTGTCAATGTTTGGGATTGTTGAAATTGTACTCATGTTTAATTTTAGCAGCATTTTATTCAGATTAAACTGAGAAAAGTCGAAATAACCACAAAGTCATGTTGTTGTGAGGAGCTGCTCAGAAGAGTTAGACTGGTCAAGTTACTGTGGACAGCTGCATAGACCCATAAGACCCTTGGAAATTGGATAGCTACTTGAGCGCACTATCCCAGGCTCACATTCTCTTCTGGCTTTGTGTATTAGCTGTATAATGACATGTATCCCTTTGTAAGAGTTTTATTATTGATGCTTTTGAGGTTTCTTTTCCATTTGACACACTCTTTTCTGTTACATGCAGTATAACCTTAAATGTTGCAATATTGTTTTTTTTCTGCTCATTCATTAATTTGTTTCCTTAACTAGTATTCTGTGGCTCTGGGTAGGCTTCTTGGTATCAGAGTATCACATGGGAGCAGAATGACAGCTAAGGGATGCAGTATGATGAAGCAGCATTATGTGCTATACTTCAAATGAGAGTTCTCTTTATATGAAATCTTGAGTGGATGTGTCTTTTAGATAATACTGCATTGTGGAATTTCATTAAAATGGATAATTGACAGCCTTGAATCTTTTCTTACATAATGCTTTCCTAGATCCCAGCCCTTTTTACTTAACAGGGCTATCAACTATTCTCTAGTCTCGTTCATTTAAACTTTATAGTAACTTTATCAATACACTTGTTTTGTCAAGTCTGCTAAACATTCTTTTTGGTTCCACTAATATTTTCCATGTCATTTGATGTTTTTAAAATTGATACATGAGAAGAATTTGTCTGAGACCTGTATGTATGCATCTTTAATGTCTATTCTCTTTGGTAAATCTGTGCATTCTTTAGGTTTTATTTTTTTTCCTTTCCCCTCCCCATTTTTTTTTTTTTTTTTTTTTTTTGCAGAGAGTGATAATGAACTCTCCAGTGGCACAGGTGATGTGTCAAAGGATTGTCCTGAGAAGATTTTGTATTCCTGGGGAGAATTACTGGGGAGATGGTAATGCTTTATTTCTTAAATTTAGACTTTAAATACTAACCTTTTCTTTGTTTTATGAGACTATAGGCTCTTAGCAGGAGGTTTGAAATTTCTTCAGCTTACACCGTTTAAAAACTGAAATATAGAATCATAGAGTCATAGAATAGTTAGGGTTGGAAAGGACCTTAAGATCATCTAGTTCCAACCCCCCTGCCACAGGCAGGGACACCTCCCACTAAACCATGCCACCCAAGGCTCTGTCTAACCTGGCCTTGAACACTGCCAGGGATGGAGCATTCATATCTTCCCTGGGCAACCCATTCCAGTGCCTCATGACCCTCACAGTAAAGAATTTCCTCCTCGTGTCCAATCTAAACTTCCCCTCTTTAAGTTTGAACCTGTTACTCCGTGTTCTCTCACTACAGTCCCTAATGAAGAGTCCCTCCCCTGCATCCCTATAGGTCCCCTTCAGATATTGGAAGGCTGCTATGAGGTGTGAAACACATTGAATTGTCACTTTAAAAGTGACTGGTAAATCCTCTTATTTAACTTTCAGTTACTTGACACATTTCTCCCAGTGTCTGCAAAAATGTTGTTTCATTCAGTGTTTGAGGATGTGTCCATGTATGCTTACATTGCAGGTGTGTCTTCAAATGCAGAACTTTCTGGCCACTTGTGTTCCTTGGGGCTGGATGTTAAGCTCTCATGAAAGTCGGTGCTTCTTAGTGTTAGAGTAGAAAAGACAGAGCAACTTTGATCTGCTCTGTGTAAGCCATTTGTGATTACTCATGTATGTTTAATTGAATGATTTTTTTATGAACACTAATTTATTTTTTTAATGGGATAAATGAATTCTAGAAAGACTGATCCTCACTGAAACTATTACTCTTGGAGAGTATAATGGAAGCTATTTGTAACCCTACAGTATGTTCTCAGCAATGTTGTTTCGTTTTAATAAAGTGCTTCAGTAACAGCATATGCTTTGCTAGGATAGGAAAAAGTCTGTGTATGTGCTGTCTCTAAGAGACCTTACACTATTAGCAAATGCCAGAACCACTTACTCGGTTTTCCCCTTCTAAGTAATAACTTCTGCCTGAGACAAAAATAATCGGAGGCCCTTAATCTGGAATTGGGGAAATTTTCTTTTCCTAACTTCAAACAGAGAGCTGAAAAACATTTTAAAGATTTATTTGGGCAGTTCCTCCCTTTACTTGGCCACTTTGTAACTTTGGAGAAACACAGCCTCTTACTGCTGACCTCATATTTAATGGAGATCTTATGCAGAGGTTAGTAAATGAGACATCACAAGATTTTATTGAGCTTAATGGAACCCTTCCTCCTGCTTGTTTTAACTATTGTGTCACCCAAAAAAGATCTCTTTGGGAAGCACAAATATTTAATAAAATGTTTGTACAAATACTTACACAAGGAGGAGAAATGTGGGAATCAGTTGATCTCTATAAAGTGTGTTTTTCTCTCCTGAAAAGGCTGTAAATAGATCTACTCTGGAGCTGCTTAGAACTTTCCGAAGCCTGTTCTAAAGAACATCCCGAGAGAGAGTTTATAAATTGTTTGCAATTTTATATCTTGCACCTCAAGGGTAACAATGATTTTGGCAGGTTTGTTTCAATCTGTGTTGCATTTACATTGGAAAATGCTACTTTCTGATTTTTTTTGTTTTTTTGTTTAATTCATCTGTCAGTTGATTAATTTTTGCCCATGCCAAATACCTGGACTTCTATGGATAAGCATGCTGAGATAAGAAACTGCCCATAGCTCATTCTCTCAAATTTCACCTGACCAACTATTTCTTCAGATTACTGCTGTATACTGTTCAATGGGACAAAAGATTTAAGACTTTTGGAGTAAACTGTTTCAAATTCCTAACATACGCATTTAACTTGGAGAATCATTTAGTACTTAAAACATCTTACTTAAAATCAGTTAAAAATTGGATGAGAAATGGGAAATCCCAGACAGCTTAAAGACAAGCTGTAGCAAACATTTTCTTCAGGAGTGTCTCAAGCGATGTTACCTCAAGTGTATAGAATACTTGAATTCTTGAATAGCATGGTGTTCTATTTTAAGAACAAAACTTGGAAACAGTCACAGATGAAAAATGTTAACAATTTGAAAACTAAAAATAGATTGAATTAAAATCTTGTGTGTTCAAAATTGCACCATATGCTAGTGGAATATCTGTGCACTTATTTTTGTTTTACTTTTTTATATTTCCACTTGGAAAACTGGTGTGCTTATTTGTCTCTTAGATGAAAAATTTCTTGCACCTTTATTGCTTCTTGTAATTCCATTAAAATGTCACTCTAACCTAATGGCCTGACTCAGCAGAACATTACTCCAAGGGTCTCCTTCAAACATATAAACAGCAATAAGAATAAAATAATTTACTAAGAAGTCAATAAGCAGGTGTGAAGTAATGGAATAACTTTTAATTTATTTTACTATTTGCAACATCCTCTGCATGGAAGTTGTTCTTGCAAGCTTGCTTAGCTGTGTAGGAAACTATTTCTGATGCAGGTGGTGGGGTTTTTAATTGTTTATATTTCCTTGTGTTTTTTGTTTTTATGTTAGGGTATTTTTGTTGGTTTTGGGTTTTTTTAGAAGTAATAATAGTCAATAGCAGTCTTTGATTAGAAATATTTGTTTAATTGTTGAGTTGGAACATAGTCTATGCATTGCTGCTTTATATCCTTGCTCTTTGATGTTTAAAAATTGCCTTTGCATTTTGTGAAAGAGAATTACAGCACTTTGTAGCAAATTAAAAGATGTCAGCATTAATGAATGACCCATTTCTTTTCCCCTAAAAAAAAAATAAGCTAAAGGATAAGACTAGAATAAGACAAGCTTTTTTTTTTTTTTTATGCTTGTTTCTCTTATGTTCTGTCCAAGCAGATGCCAGAAAGTGCCTAGAAATGTAAAGTGCCTGGTTCTCTACACAAAAGAGGGATGAATGCATATTTGTTCATTATAGTAGAATTCAGAGCAAGGATTATTAATGATCAAGCTTTTTCTCAAAACAACAGTGAGCAACTGAGAAGTCATCTCTTAAAATTACAAAGTTATGCTTTACTGCATGGACTAATATTGCTAAAGTATTACCTCTACCATAAAACTATTTCAATATTTAACCAATCCATTGTAATCTGGTATACTGTAGCATGCTTAATTCTCAATTGTACATTCAGTAGTAAGGATGGTATTACAGCATGGCATTTGTATCTCTTAGCTGTTGCCATAAGCCATTTGTATTGTTTTCTTGCTGTTGCTGAAAAATTCCCTGTTACATTTCTCTGGGAATGTTCCTTTTTAGCTGTTCATTTTATTTTGTATGCTTGCAGAGTCCTCAATAAAGGACACCTGTGTTTCTCATACAACTCATATCATAGGAGGTTTGGGTTGGAAGGGACCTTAAAGATCATCCAGTTCCAATGCCTTCTGCCATGGGCAGGGTCAGCTTCCGCTAGACCAGGTTGCTCAAAGTCCTGTCCGGCTTGGCCTTCAACACTGCCAGGGACAGAGCAGCCAGAAGTTCTCTGGGCAACCTGTTCTATGCCTTACCACCTTCATAGTGAAGAATTTCTTCCTAGTAATCTATTCTAAACCTTCCCTATTTCAATTTAAATCCATTCCCCCTTGTCCTGTCACTACTTGCCCTTGTAAAAAGTCCCTCTCCAGCTTTCTTGTAGATGCCCTCTAGGTACTGGAAGGCTGCTGTAAGGTCTCCTCTGAGCCTTCCCTTCTCCAGGCTTAACAAGCCTAACTCTCTCAGCATGTCTTTGAAGGACAGGTGCTCTGTTCATCCTAGTGGCCCGTCTCCAAATGTAACACCCGCACTAATCTGATTTGAAGTGAGCTATGAATGCTTCATTTTCACACAACTTGGGCTTTAAAGTTTCTGATGTATTTTGGGTTTGTTTGCTTTTTTGTTTTATTTATTCCTGATCATACTTTTCAAAACTTTGTAACCACTTAGATGATCTAGTTCTTTTAATATTGCCATGAATATTTTTTCTTTCTAGCTTTTTCACATCACAAGACCATTAGTCTAATGTGATTTTGCTGCAAGATGTACTGAGAAAGAGAAAAGGGACTAGTTGGATTTTAACTTAGCTAACTGAGTGGTAAAGTTTGAAAAGACTCGTAGTACGCATGTAAAATTTAAAATAATTTTGTGCTTGAAAGAATAAGGGCATTATGTAATCATACTCTTTCTTAAAATTCTTAAGTCATTTGGAAAAATGGGCACATAATCCTCGGAGCATAGGAAGAAGAAATTTTTTTAGGGCACCTTTTAAACAGTAGTGGTGAACTCTTTACACCTTGATGACTCGTTTCAAAGAATGAGTACTCTAAACCTTCACTTAAAATGGAGGATGAAATTGTAGGTTATTTAATTTGATCGCAGCTTGCTTGCATTTGGCTTAACTGCTGCTCTCACTATTCTCCTACCAGTAGAGTTGAAAAACATAATAATGGTCAAAGCAGTAACAAAGCACTTCTTACATTGTAAAGAATAAAGAGTAAATTCACACAGATTTCTTGCTGCGTTGCTGTGAAAATTGCCATAAATCAAAGTGAGGTTTAATCTAGATCAATAAACACTATTAGCTCAAAAAGGATTTTAAACATCTGTGACTCAGCAATATGGTCCGTGTGCAGTGATTTTATCATGAACGTATGGGCTTAATTACTGGATTATTTTTTAAAAAACATAATCTGTAGTATTCAGTCTCTCTGACTATGGCCTTTTCATAATTCAGTGTACCAATTTTTGTACGATTAATTGCACAGTGTTGGAAAATAAAACACCAGTCATCCTGCAGTTGTCTTCTTGCATATCTTGGTGTGCGTACAAACACACAAGACAGTAAATCACCAGCTCAGAGTAATAGATTTATTTGAAACGGTGGGATTTTACCAAGGTATGTGCAAGTGTTATGGCTTTGTGGCACTTGCAAAATACTCTTGGCATGAAGTCTAATACTGGAACTTCAGTTTTCATGTTGTTACTTCTGAAACTGACTTCTATTTGTTTTCCAAAATTTACTTTTCTATGTAGCCTAGGTTATTTTTAATTTCTTTTTTTTAACCTAAGCTAAATGTATATGTTGAACAAATATTTAAATTAAGTTGTCTGCACAGATGCATGGTTTCCACTTTCAATTCCAGTTGTTCTTCATTAGCTGGTTTAGTTAAATTTCTGCAACTGATTGTTGTTTTAATTTTCATTAATTTCTCTACACCTGGTGAATTAGTATTTCACTAAATTTTGCTACTGGTTCTTATTGTAAGTCTTTGTGGAATTTTTGCTTTCTGTCTGACAAATACTACGTAGTGTAACCAAAGGAAGAAAAGTTTATGTTGCCAGTAGCTAACTCTGCTTCTCACAGTAATGTTGGGAAGTTTAAAAACTTTTAAAGATTTTTATCTTGATTTCTGTTCAAGTAAGTAAAATACTCAAATGATTGCTTGTTTCTCAGGCACAATAATCTTCTTGTGAGACCAAACGGATTGTCTACTCTGGTGAAGAGTGGTGTTCCAGAAGCGCTAAGGGCAGAGGTTTGGCAGTTGCTGGCAGGATGCCATGACAACCAGGCAATGCTGGATAAATACAGAGTTCTCATCACAATGGTAAGGATGGATTTTTTTTATCCTCCTTTTTTTTTCCCCCCTCCTCCAGTGGTTAAGATGAGTTCTGAGCAGCAGTTTTTTTCACTGGCTAAGTAGGAAAAGGGTGAAACAGTTTGACTTATTTTAAGCAACTGAAATTGTTTTTAGGTGATTTTACCTCCTGCCATGGGTACCTGCTGAATGGCATTAACAATAGAAATTGCTGACCTATATCTGTAGTAATACCTGACATTTAGCTTTCTGTTTGCTTGGGGTGATTATAATAAGCACATCTGCTTGTTGTTCAGGTGTTTGTTTTTTTTTTATAAACTTTGTTTTTTCAACAGTTTCTGCCCTCTGTATGCCTCATTTTTTTCTGTTTTTTACTAAATAAACCCCCCAAGCCCCCTTAAAAACCAACACTCCTCCCCAGAAAAAAAGAAAAAAAAATGGGAGGGGCAGCAAAAAAACCCTGATCAAACAAAACAAAGCCTCACAAAGTTGGATATTTCTTGTTTTGTTAGTTATTTTGAGAAAGAATGTTAATGCCTTTTTTAGCTAGCAGTAAACCAGTCTCCTTTCTGTACGAGTGATTTGAGAAGAGAATCCTTCTAGGAAATCTTTTCTCATTCTTTATCATAATGCCATCAGTAAACATTTTAAGAAATTTTCTGCGTAGATGTTCCAGATTGCTTATAGCTGTGACTGAAAGAACAAGAACTACTGTATTGCAGGAACAGGAACTCTGTGCAGGGTCAGGAGGTAAACTCACCATTTGGGGTTCTAAAATTCTTGCCACTGCAGGGTAGTTACATGCTCTGAGAATAACGGTGCTCTCAAAAATGACCATAATGACAGAAACAGAGGAAGATAATTTTATGTTGCTCAGAGAAAGTGTTTGATTTGTTATGTAGAGAATGAATCATCTGTCCATGCAAAAATTCTGGAGTAAACTACGTTAGTAAAAGTTGCCTTTCATAATGTTGTTGTAAATTTTTGATACTTGTCGTCTTAATTTGACTGACCTGCTGTGCTAGTAAAGTTTAAAAGCCTCCTGAGAGTGAGAGCTGTCCTCATGGCTTCTTTTTCCCCTACCCATAAAGAAGGATGTTTTGATAGTGTAAATTTTTCTTTTTGACATTGTAGTTGGGTTATATTTTCCTTAGAAACCATTCACAGGACATCTGTCAGCTGTATGTTGCATCAGAACCACCTCCATTATTTTGCTCTTGCTTTCCAAAAGTGGGGAAGATGTTTGGTTCACAGCGGAGGAGGGAGTGGAAAACTTCTCAAATGCAAGCCTTAATCTTGATGATAGAGCCTCATGCCTTAAAAATACTTTGCTGCACTTGGCCCTTTCATCATGTAAATATTTCAGTGACGTATATGCTGGAACATGACATCGCATGCAACATTCAGTACAAAATATTATGCTCTTATGGATTAGAAAATTAAATCCTATTCTGAATTGAAGCATTTGTGCAAACGCTTCAGGAAAAAAAAAATCCAGACTTCTATTGTGAAATCACAAAATTTCTTCCATGGTCTAGCTGTATAACTGCTGGTGGTCACATATTTTGGTATACATTGCATGGAAGGTTTCATGAAAAGAAATGAACAGGAGAGAGTGTATGCCAAAGCAAAGTCTTATTTTTAGGAATAGTTAATATTGGTGCTCCAGAAAAACTTGCCAGCTAATTTTTTAAAAAATTATTATCTGATATTTATGTCTGCAAGCAGACAGTTTCATTTTGGTGTGTTGGTAGTGTAAATTAAGCTATTTGGAAAAGAGAGAGAGGGGCAAGTATGTATGTATTATGTTTTTACAAGGCTTCGTTGTAGTATGTGTCAATAATAATATGCATGTTAAACTTCAGAGTTATTTGGGTATTAATGATTGTTCACTTGCTTCTCTTGTATGAAAAAGCAGAATTTATTTCTTTTTCCTGCACTGTTTGTATGCAAGCATCCTAATATACCAGGAATATGTACTTTATTTTTTCCATCAAATACATAGCTTCTGTCTTGATTCTTTCAGTTAGTGCATAAGTTTACATAGATTCATTGTCTCCTTGTATTTTGGTCATTCTGCTTAACGTTTCTCTCTTGTTTAGGCTTACTTCTGAAAACTAGATATTTTTGTGAGTGTCTTGACCACTTTAGTAATATATTCTGTGCGTACATTCCTGAGCGTATTTCCATAAGACGCTCCTAGGTGATTAGAGGTGGCAGTGTTCTGCACTTGCAGTGCTGAGAATAAAGCGTGCTGAGAAGCAAGAAGTAGGAGATGTGAAAAGATGTGAACTTGGCCCTCTACCTACTCACCTTCTCACACAACTCCCCCTCAAAGCTTTATCCCTTAAACAGCTCCCCATTATTTCCTTGAACATTTCGTAACAATTTCAGAGGGGTAACTTGAGGAATAGTTCTTGAAAAATGTCATTTTATTATCATAGCTTAAAAGGTTATAGCTGGAATTACTAGTAGGGTACCTAATTTGTGACTACCTCTTATGGGGAACAGGGAAATCTGATAAAAACTAACTTTACTACAGCGTTGCTGTTTTACCTCCTTGTGTAACGGTTCTTGCTAGTGGCAGAGGATAATTATATTGGCAGGACAAAAATGTGTTCCTTGCAATGAACTGAATGGTAGCAGATTCTCAACATCTTAATTTAGAGACTGATACAGACAAATTTGTTGTTCTACTTCCATTGTGTGCAGTTTGTGCAGTAGTATGTTAGCTTGGCCCGCTATTGTTCACATCACTTGACAGATCTGGTGTGTGTCTTACATTGTATCTGTATCTGTTTAGAGAGCTCTGAAATCTACAGTATTTTTCAGCAAGAGGAGTGTTCTGTTCAATGTATTCTGTAGGAGAGTAGTTTGGGGCTTGTTCTAGTGTTTCAGTTCAGAACAGAAAGCAGAATAAAATCTCTCTTATTTAGAAAGTCAGTGCTGTACTTATATATTTTGCAAAAAAGGCATGTCCTCATGTCATCTGCAGTGGAGGTCAGCAGTCTGTCAGGAATGATCTAGTGAGCTGTGCTTCCTTTCCCATATCAGAGCATTCACATGCTGATACATTTCCCATTTCTAGACGAGTTTGGAGTTTCAGGAGGAAAAGGAGAACGACATACTTCTGTTCTCACAAATACTTCCTTACTGACTAGTACTATCTTGCTAAATCTTTTATCTCCTACTGAAATCCAGCTTGGTGATTACTGTGAGCCTCTCAGAAGTTTTGAGTGGAGCGCAATGTCTTGCATACAATTTTAGAGAGCAGGAGTTGTGATTTGACAGCTGCTTCATTTCTGGTATATGTGTAAATCTCCACTGTATAACAATCAAAATCTGCCTTAATTACTCTTCTGGCATGTGTGCTATTGGCTTTTGACCTTGCTGCGTGTGGCATAGTACAAGAAAGGGAAAATAAAACATAAATCAGCAGAGATAAATGTGTATATATGTATCTTTGTATGTTTATAAGGAAAAGACAAAGGCAAATCAGAAAAATCTGCTTATGTGGTGATAATGAAGGAGTAGTACTGGTACTTGTGTATAGAACTTTTATAAAAGCATGTCAGATCCATTTGTTAAAAGATTATAAGTAGAAAACCATGCAAACGGTACAGTCACTTAGCTGGTAGAGTTTTTTCTCCTGCCTACTTGGCATTATTTCATGTTCAGGTTCACTGACTCCTCTCAAGACATTTGGTGTTTTTTTCCATGACAAGGTATATTTTGAGCTTCAGTAAACTGATAAGTGGCAAGCCATAGTTTACCCCATTTACAATTGAGGCGACTGGGAATCCTCTGCAGCAATAGTGACGTTCCACTTGGTCTCACTCTGTCCCTTTCAAATGTCAGGCACTGTCAATGTGTAAATTATTAGAAATCTGCTGTCACTTGATGGCAGTGATAGAGAACACTTGTATCTGAATTGTGACAGATGTTTTATTTATTGCATCTTACAATGCCTACTATTAACATTTTGCTTTTGTGTTTTAGATGGTTTCATTCTTGTGTGTGTTCTTACTCTGAATTTGTGGGGCAAGACTTATTTCCATCCCTTTTAGTGTTATGGGACGGGCGCCTGTGTTGTAATGCTGTTATTGATTACTCTTGAAATTACCCACACTCAAATCCCTTTTCCTAAGCTTAGAAAGAAAGGGATGTACGTAGTTGTGTGAGTAAAATAATGAAGGCAGAAAAAAGGGCAGTCAGTCACATTCTGTACTTCGAAAACTTCTGGATGGGCCATTTTAAGGTAGAATTTATGATTGTTAAGTGTATAATTTCGTTATAAAAAACTTTCAGTATACAGTCTGACTTCCAGCAAGAAATAAACTGTATATGCAAAGTTCATCTGACAGTGTATATAGGCTTTAAAATGCTGCTGCTCCGGTTTAAGGAAACAAAGCTTGTTTATTATTCTTTAAAGGTTGATCAGAAAAAGAAGCTGGGCTTCAGATGAAGTAGATGCTGGCAGTATTATGTTGCTCAAAAGTGATGAAAGCTTGCTTATGAATGTGAATGCCCATGAGATGGATGGTGAACTTGAGTCAAAGGTCTTTAAGAAAGCTGTCCTTCCAAATTACTTGTAAGATGACCAAAAATAAGACTATTTGTATACTGTCATAATTTCCTTTGGCTATATGAGCATGTGCCCAGAACAGTTAGAGATAATAACTAATTAAAGGGTCAGGCTTCAGAAAAGTTGGCCAAAAAATAGCTTTGCTGACTCTGTAATGTTGTGTTGCATCTGGGCCAGTAATATTTCAAGCTACTCACTAGAAGAGTCAAAATCTTAAGAATCTTCCACAGTCTAAAGCAAATATAAGAGGCATTGATTTAGGGATTAAATATTGCCGTATCATGAAAATAATGTACCTCAGTAATGCAGTAATTTGAAATTGGCACCAATCACACGAAGTCCAATTCTTATGTAGTAGGGACTAGTTATATGGAAGTACATTCTATTTCTGCAGGAAATGGAACAAATGTATTGAGATTTGGCCTGTATGAAATCTAGTAATTTTAGGGCTAATATATGTTGTTAATCCATTCTGTTTGGACTAGTGTTGTAATTTCTGATTCCTCCAAGAGATACCCTCTCATTATAAGACGAAAAGACAAACCTGAAATTGAAGGTTTGAGAGTTCTGGAGACTTCTTAGGTCAAGGTGTTTTGTAGGCCCAGATACAAAATGAACCTTTAGCACTTGTTTGCTGAAAAGAGCAGTGATTTGTGCAAGCTGAAGCTGTCTGTATACGCTGTTAGAATCAGTTGTTCCCATTGATTTCCTCATATCCATTTAGTCACAAGCCCTGCAGTGCATGTATTTAGGTGCCTTAGCCAGGATCAGTTGTGTGTGAAATGGAGGACAAGGGGAGCTGGCTACAAAGTCATCCTTGCATCTCTTCGGTCTACAGAAAAGGAGGAGCCGTAGTAGAGAAATATATTTGGAATTCTTTAACAGTTGTATTTCAGTATTATAAGCACTTTCTGAGAACACAGATTTTTTTATAGTGGGAAGTCCTACAAATGGATGTTTTTATCATCTCTTCTCCCAAAAGCGTAATAGTAGTCTCTTGTCCAAAATTAAAAGTTAGAAATGGATAACTAAAAATAGTAAATACTTTTGTTGAAATTTCATGTGCTGAAGCACAGTCTTCCATGTATTCGGATAACTCTGTCTGTTTTCCTTGGTGTATCTATTTGCAAACTTATCTCAAAGGACTGAAGATCAACTTTCATGTAAACCTAATGTAGAAATGGATGTACTTTTTAAACTTTGAAGTTACCAAAGTATTCAAACAAGAAAAGATTGTTAGTTCTTTGTTTCATACTTAAAATATTACCTAGCTTTTTTATTTTTTTATTGCCAGCTTGCTTGCAAAGTTAGTAAATGAAAAGTGGAGGATTTTACAAATGAGTCTATGTAAGTAGATTAAATGCGGTTACCTTTGAAACCTGGTGCCTTGATGCCATGTTTGCATGTATTTTGTCTTTATTTTATTTGTGTGAAAGTTGGGTCGAAACAGTTCAGCTGTGGATTGAGAGGATTACTTACATAGGAAGACTATTTTAGTTTGAGTAGAAAATCAGTCAAGCTTGTTATTTGCAGCAATACCAAAGGATATTGTTAGCACTAGGAAGAGGAATATTTTTTGTCCCAGTGGCATCGTTCAGGGTTCCACTGCTCAGTGTTCTGCAACTAATTAATCAGTAAGAGTGTCTAATTAAAAAGACTGTTCACCAGCTGCCACAGCAGGTTGGGTAATGGACTGAAACATTAAGAGTATTTTTGTAGCAAATATTTATGTTCAGAATGCTGCATCTGTTTGTCCTAATGCAGAGAAGCATTCTCAAATTTCCAGATAGGCTACTGTCCTGGACTACAGCCAACACCCATATGTGACTGCCTTCTTTTCTTTTGATGTGCTTATGGCAGACAGCCTACTGAAAATGATAAAGGGGCTCCTCTTTTGCAAGAAAGTGTCCTTTGAAGGAGGTAGTTGCCCAGTTTTGATCTCAGATATTTGAAACACAGCATGCCCATCTTTTTGTGCTGAAAAAATTTCCCGGCAATAAAAACTAAGAAGTTCCAGAAATGCTGATCTTTTACATTTTTGTTCTATTTTTTTTTGTCTTTGCACCTTTATTTGCTCTCTTTTCTAATTGGGAATGGTTTCCCTTAATTTTTAGAGAGATGAGATATCAGGTGTGCATAGCTATGTGCTTATTAATTATAGAGGATCCTATTATATAAAGATCAATTATCATTATTAAAAATTGTGTTGTTTTGTTGGTTTTGGTTTGTTTGTTTTGTGGGGTTTTTCCAGTTGACTAAAAAGAGAGATAACTAAGACCTTGTTTATTGCTTGTTGACTGAGATACTTAGATATTAAGCAAAACAATTATAGAGAAACTGATCAGTTCGAGATGTATATGCAGCTTTTTCAGTTTCATGTTTCTTTTAACTGCAGTATTTACACGCAGTTTCTTAAGTTTTACCTTTTCCTACCTTTTCTGAAGGGACA
This sequence comes from Bolborhynchus lineola, assembly GCA_025448015.1. Taxonomy (NCBI): domain Eukaryota; kingdom Metazoa; phylum Chordata; class Aves; order Psittaciformes; family Psittacidae; genus Bolborhynchus; species Bolborhynchus lineola. The sequence continues at coordinate 1,113 of JAOEHX010066316.1, read as the reverse complement.
AGCATAGGATGACTATCACTTAACTCTTCTCTTAAAGTGAGATCATTCATCTAATGGCACATACCATACTCCTAGTATTTTTTAATTCAATGTAGTTTGTAGAGACAAATCAGGTTGTATGCTCGTTTAATTGGTAGGGTGCCTCTTTTTTGGTGTAAGTTGAACCATTTGTGCTGACAGCTACAGTCTCTAGTTTGAATTATTTTAGTGATGCTGCATACTGTAGAATAATAAAGAATATATGAACGGAAAATACTTGTTAGGTATTAGTGAACAAATACTGCCTCTGAAGAGCAAAAGTAGACAGAATTTTAATTCTTTAAATAGCTTCATTTAAATTCAGACTTCAAATAAAAGATTTAGTGTATCATGAACGTAATGGGGTACCTGGTTTCATTGTAAATATTACCCTTAGAAACTCAAGGATGAAATGTCCCTAAGGTGAATTTAATTTGCAAAGTTTTGATTCATTCAGAACTCATCTGGAGAAAAACTTTCCCTTTTGTGTGCACAAAAGGGAAAATCTTGAGCTTACTGTTAATCAGAGAATCTTCAACTTAATGACAGCTTTTTTCAGGGGGAATAAAAGAGAGTAACACCCATTAATAATTTTTATATTGTGTCATCTTAATTTTACCTTTTATGTATGATATTTGAGGTGGAAAATAATGCCTTTTTTTTTTTTTTTTTTTTCCCCTGAAGCTTGCATAAAATTACAAGAAGTTCTGCCACACCAAGTTTTCCTGCAATTACTTTTCTGTACTCAGCTGCTTAGGATAGCACTGAAATAGCACTCACAATACAGTTCCTGGCTCTTGAAGTGCTGTGTGACCTACCAGCTCAAAAAGTCACATAAGTTGATGCTTAAGTTCTGAAGGCTAAACGAGATTTGCATTTGCCTTCTTGGAGGACACAGGTCAGTTTTATGTGTTGGAATTTATAATCTGTTATCTGCAAAACCAAGGGAGTCTAGGGTGGTTTTAGTGCTGTGGCCTGATGATTTCAAGAAAGGAGTCTGAAATTAGAAAAGGCAGCATAAAAACTTTATTTACAGCGCTGGATGCACGGGGGATCGCTCCACCTATCGTGCATGTCGGATAGACAGCAGTTTAC
>JAOEHX010066306.1:5623-21369 GCA_025448015.1 Bolborhynchus lineola | reverse complement strand
CTTCCTGGGTTCGCGGCCTCCTTCTTCTGCCCATAAGTTCCAGTGTACGCTCGAGGCCCCCTCGCAGCCCGGTCCTGAGGCAGCACTGCCGCTTCCTCTCAGCTTCCGGACACCTCTCAGCCATTGACACCGTCCGCAGCTCAGCCCCCACTGCAGGAGGACCTCTACCGGGGAGCACCGAGTGCAGCCCCGCCCATCGCTCTCTACACCCCGAGCTCCGCACCGCATCCTCCCCTCTCATCGGCTCTGTCTCGGTGCCTGCACTGACCACTGCCGGGGCAGACAGAGCAGAGCTCGCAGACCGGGCCCTGGTCATACGGCGAGTGATCACCATCCCGCTCGCCTGCCCGCGGGAACTGCCGCAAGAACTTCTGTGACCCGCCTTGTTTGCTCGCTCCGCTCCTGGTCCTTTGCGCTCCCTGTGGCAGTTTTTCCCCAGTCAGGGCTGGTGCCGCTCCCCCTGGCACCGCCCCCTGTGACTCGTGTGCTCTCGTCAGCTGAGCGGCTGGCTTGCGGCTAAGCCCTGTCGAGGACTTGAGGCTCCCCCGGTGGCTCTCAGTGCTCTGAGTTGAGGCTGCTGGACGCTGAGCTTCCGTTCGTTCTGATGTTGAAGGTGTCCTTTCTTGAGCTACTCACTTCAGCAACTGAGATGTTTTTTTAGATTTTAGAAATCGCACACAGTTCTAAAGAAAACCGTGTCATTTTTTTTATTTTAAAATTAGCTCATGTTTTCAAGACTTCTCCAAGTATATTAATACACTGTACTATATCTGCTTTATCTGTTGACAACATTGTAAGTTAACGATAGTAAGTGTTGATAAACTATCACCTTGTGGCTGTAAAATAAGTTACTTTTTACAGGACAGCACTTTTATATAGAAATACCCCTGAAGTTTTTAAGGTATGTTTAGTTTTACTTTCTTTCAGCTGAGTCTGCACCACGAAATGAGGAACACATTCATATCTTCTTATTCAGGTTACTTCCTTCAAGCAAGTAAAAAAAAGTGAAGGAAAACTTTCACATTTTGAAGGAAAACTTTTTCATACCATTATTACTCATTTTGTGACTAAGCAGAAGGCTGTGTTTCCTAAAATGTCCAGCATGTTTCCTCAAGGTTGCAATGAAAAAAGTATTCGAAAAAAGCAAATACATTTCACAAGATATTTGCTTTTATCATAGTAGACATAATTGCTAACCCACAATGAAGTAGAAATCATTAAAAAAGCAATGATTATTTAACAGTCACTACCACATGTATCAGTTATCCAGGCTTACTAAAATTCTGGATAGTTTACATACTGCTGTGTGAAAATGATTGGCAAATGACCTTTTAATGGCAACCCACTGTATTTTGTGATTAGTATGTCTCCCTTTCTGACCACTGTCAGCTGCTCTTCTCTCCTTTTTTCTTTTGCTTCACACATGATACAGAGGAAAAGAGAATTAAAGCTATTTTCCATTTTGTATTCCCCCGTCCCTGTGTGGATATTTCCTGTGAGGAGCTCTTCTCATCACAATGTAATGACTAGTGTGGTGACTAAAGGAATAGCACATAACATTGGTTTTAACATTGTTATCATCTCTAAGTTAACTTGATGAGGTTTCGACATTCTGCTGACTTTTCTCAATGCCGTTTACAAGGATGATTCAATTACATCTATTGCATAAGTGTTTCCTCTGAAGGGAGTATAAAGGAGATAAAAATAGCCTTCCAGGTTTCTGACCAGATTATTCTAAAAGAAGATTGTTCATCCTAGCATAAAACCAAACAACTTTTTGAGAATACTTTCATAGTTTAGATGATTTTTTCTTTCAAACTTTTATTCACTAATTAATTTTGGAATTAAGTCAATCAGTATTTAATTTCTGGTGCACTTTAAAGGCACCTAGTTGTAGTTCATTTTTTTTTTTTTTTAAAAAAGGAGCTACAGATAATGTCAATTTCTTCTTAGACTGATTGCATGTTTCCAAAAGTATGCTAGAACTTATTAAAGACAAAATTAAATTCATTTCAATATTGGAGAATGTAGCACACTTTTTAAACCCAGTGATGTTCAAAGGGATCTCGACACACGAAGGAAAAGGACTAACATGAATATCATGAAGTCTGATGAAAGGAAATGCCATGTCCTCCCCTGGAGACAAACAGCAACAGACACCAATACACACCAGAGGTTGGCTGACTGGAAAGCTACTGGAAAGCAGTTCTGTTGAGAAGGACCTTAGGGTATAGGTGGACAAGATTCTGGCCAATGATGTGCCCTTGTTGCACAGAAGGCCAACAGCATCCTGGACTGTGTTAAGAGGATGGCCATGGGTACGTCAAGAGGGGTGATCTTTCCCCTGTATTCAGCACTGCTGAAGACACAGCTGATGTGTTTTGTCCATGGCACATCAGTACTAGAGAAACGTGGAACTACGGGAGCAAGTCCAGCACAAAGCCACAAAAATGTTTAAGGGTCCGGACCGTCTTTCATATGCATAAGCCTGATACACTTAGAAAAGTCCAAAACAAAAAAAAAAACCTTAGAGAAGGCTTTTATCAGAATGTATAAATGCCTGTTGGGATTGAGCAAAGAAGACAGAGAGTCAGACCTCTCTCAGTGTTATACAGTGGCAGGGCAGTAGGCAACAAGCACAAATTGAAAGACAATACATTCTATTTAAAAGTAAGAAAAAAATGTTTTACTTTTGGAATAGCCAAATACTGAAGCATGTTGAGGTCGAATCTCCATCCTTGAAGATACTCAAACCCAGCTGGGTACAGCCCTTGGTGACCATTCTTTGAACTGGTGAGAGGTGAGGGCCAAACAAGACAATCTGCAGAAGATGCTTTCCCACCCTAACTGTTCTGTCATTCTAGAATTGAGTTATGTCAAGAATGAGCTCTACCTATAGCTAGGTGCTTTTTTTGCCTAAGGAGGACAGACTATATGAAACTTTAACTGCAACCACAGAGGTGTATGAACATAACTCAGCTAAGTTCATCACTTCCTGTAGCCATAAAGGAGCAGTGAAACACCAGTGTGGATGGGACCTTCTGAGATTATCAAGTCTGCACCACATACAAAAAACTTCATATGGAATTTACAGATTGTGAGCATCTGGCAAATTTGTCAGTGGGGAGTTATCAGTCCTCATTAAGGGAAGAAAAAGGATATCTGTCAATGAAATATTCCACAGGGAAAGCAGTATCATATACAAAAGATAAAAGTTAATTCCAAAAAAATAATCAAGGAGGTGGAATCATCAAACTAGTGGACCATAAAGCTGACTACAGTACATATATGTATCTGCATTAAAGCCCAGATAACATCTAATAACCTTTTAAATCTTTCTTACCAACTATCTTTACCTATAATTTTACCTTTCTCCATCTATGTCTTTTTCATTTGCTTCTTCTGTTTTCTTCATATTTATTCCTTTTTTTTTTGGCTGGGAGCAATTACACATTTGAATTCCTGCCTACACAGATGTTACTTTTCTCTCTAATTTTCTCTTGCAGAATTACAGTAGAAATATGAAAACTTATCTGAATTATTTCTAAGGTCTGCAGTTTTACTGAATTTAGCCTTCTTTATTTTAATATTCATTGGTTTGGTTTTTTGTTGTTTTTTTTTTTTTTTTTTAAATTGAGATTCTAGCTGTTCTTTTTGGTTTAAAAGTTATTTCTATATGCAACACATGTATTTCCATATTCACAGCTTCAGTTGAATGTAAATCACTGGAAGTGTTTAAAAGTGCCTCCTTCCTGAATTAATAGGGAATTATTAACAGAAGTCTTAGCAAGTCAAACAGTGATTATTCTTATAAAAGAGAAACACTATTTGGAGTAGAATTTTTGAAACGCATTCTGTTTGAAGTTATAAATAATCGTGAGGAGAAGTGCCTGGATGTACCTCTGTAGACCTTCCTTATTTTCAGTTGTGCACTTCATTTGAAATTATTATGAAAAACAAGTTAGCACCTATGTATTACATATGTTCCTAGACTCTAAGTGAATGACTGCTCAGTTCTGAAGTTAGTCTTAAGTAGCCCTGCTTTTTGGATTATAGAACAGCATTTTGAACTTCTCTGAAATCTTTCCAGTTTTTCAGCATGATTTTTGGAAATCACAGGTGCAGAATGGGGTGTGGTAGTTCAGTATTTGTCATCCTAAATACTAATGAAAGAGAAATTATTTCCCTTCATGACTTTTGAGCAATATTCCCTTGCTCTTTAGTGAGACAATTTCTGTGAAAACTCTTGTAGAATGTATGATTATGACTTCTCTGTGTCAGCATTGCAAAATACAATCCGTAAGTTTTGCAAGGTTGCATTTTTGAACATAAACTATACAAATTCTAATGCTTATGACTTGGCTATAGTAAAATTTAAAAGTGCTTGTATTACTGGGCAGAAAAGATCTCCCTCTCAGTGTTTCCTGTACCTATTTATTAATCTTTCTTTTCACAATTTTTGCCAACATATTTATTCCTGATGGATATAGAATTGCCTGCATTAAATACCTGAAATACCTATGCCACTTATAAAGGTTTAGTTAACAATTTAGATCACAATTTAAAAATACTTATTGTGAAATATGTAATATTATTAAAGTTTTCATTATATATAGAAATATGTCAATGTACAATGCCATATTAAAAAACTGTTATTCTAAAATATTTTTTATGAACTCAATTTTTTTTATAAATAAAACTCAGAAATCTATTTTTATGGCCTATTTTCTAATGCATTCTTTTACTTTTTATCAATTTCCTTGACATTTTTTAGTCTTTTCCATATCAATTTACCAGACAAGGTGGTTTTTTTTTTTTTTTTCAGATGTTTCCAAGATGAAGGCAAGAATGCTTATGTACAGACCATTTAACTTTTTACACTTTCATCAGATGACCCGAAAAGGAGTGCCTGTACCATTACATTTTTTTTACATAGAAAAACTGTTATCGGAAAATGTGAAATTTATCAATGATATTCTGTCTTTGGTCTTCCCATCTCTTCTGGATATGGAAGCATAAACTTTATCCCACTATTTCCTTACATGTGAGCAAAATTACCATTGTACATTCTTTCTCAGGAAAATTAATTGGTAGAACTGGTAAGGTACTCTATACATTTAGTCACATAGGCCTTTTGTTAGTCTTAATTTTGGTCACATTATGATTTTTTTTCTCTCCTTTACACTTACCATATGCACTTTTAGTGTAAAACAGGAATTGGATGCCTCTTCAGTCTAAACAAAAACCACTAGAATTTAATACATTATTGTGCTCTTTTATTAGCCATTGCTTTGCCAGTTCTTATTATTTTTTAAGATTTCATTATCTATTTAAAATTATTTGCAATACTAATATGATTTTTTTTAAATTCCCTAATAATATATATTTTTATAGTCTGAGGAACATACGTTGTGGTGTTGTTATAGTGTAATGTAATGTATCAAATGTTAACTATAATTTTCTGTGGAATATTAGACTCTTAAAATTTTGTCTTATCAGAACAAATATTTCTGTATTAAGACACTGAATCGCAAACCCCACACTTTTTTCAGTAACTCTACCGTTGAGTAAAATATAGAAGCAGCTTAGATGTTGCTTTTGTCTATTAAGATGAGAAATAAGGAGTGAAATAGCAATCTCTTCTTTCTGGTGTTGCTAGAGTTTATTACTGAAATACATCAGTTTATGCTTAATCATGTAGCTAACAAAATTTAAAACCATATCAGTCATTGGCTGGTTGAAGGAGACTGATGTTTGTGTCTGCTATGAAGGAAGAGTAACATCAAAGGAACACGAGCAAGTTTAGATTTAGCTGAGCTGTATTCAGAAGTTATAAGAAAAAAAAAAATATAGTGTCCCTGTTTGCCCAGTAGACCATATGACTAAGAGAAATAGTAGGTTGTGGGATTTGGGTTAAGTGATAAGTGTTGCCAAATGTCATGTTTGTGTTATTAAGCAAACTTCCACCTTGGAAAACGGGGTGTAGTCTGCTCTATCTTGAACCTTAGTAGTCATTACAGCATTCATATCTTTTTGGTAACAGAACACTCCTTGGACAAAAACAGGGATCCAAATACCATAGAATCATAGAATCATAAAATGGCTTGGGAGGAACCTTAAAGATCATTTAATTCCAACCTCCCTGCCATGGGCAGGGACACCTTCCATTAGACTAGCTTGCTCAAAAGTCCCATCCAATCTGCCCTTGAACACTTCCAGAGATTGTGTATCTACAGCTTCTCAGGGCTACCTGTTCTAGTATCTCACCATTTTCATAGTAAACATTTTTTTCCTAATATCTGATCTAAGTCTACCCTCTTTCAGCTTAAAGCCATTCTCCCTTGTCCTGTCACTACATGCCCTTGTAAATTGTCCCTCTTTAGATTTCTTGTAAGCGCTCTTTAGGCACTTGAAGGTTGCTATAAGGTCTCTCTGGAGCCATCTGTTCTCCAGGCTGAACAAGCCCAACTGTCTCAGGCTGTCTTCAAAGGAGAGGTGCTACATCTCTGATCATCTTCGTGGCCCTCCTGTGGACTTACTCCAGCAGGTTCATGTGCCTCCTGTTTTGGGAGCCCCAGAGCTGAATGCAGTACTCCAGATAGGGTCTCACAACAGCAGAGTAGAAGGGTAGAATCATCTCCCTCAATCTGCTAGTGACACTAATTTTGGTGCAGCCCAGGACACAATTAGCTTTCTGGGCTGCAATTGCACACTGCTGGCTCACTTTGAGCTTTTCATGAAAAAGCACGCCCAAGTACTTCTCTGCAAGTCTGCTCCTAATCCATTCTCTGCTCAGCTTGTGTTTGTGCTTGGGATTTCCTCCACCCAGGTGCAGGACCTTGCACTTGGCCTTACTGAAATTCATCACTGTCCCACCCTGCAAGCCTGTCAAGGTCCATCTGGATAGCATCCCTTCCCTCCAGTGTGTTGACCGCACCACACAGCTTGGTGTCGTTGCCAACTTGCTGAGGTGCATTCAACCCCACTGTCCATGTCACTAACAAATATGTTGAACAGCATCAGCCTCAATCCCAACCCACTCATCACTGATCTCTACTTGAACTTTGAGCCACAAGTCTTTGCATATGACAATCCAGCCAATTCCTTATTTGCTGAGTGGTACATCTGTCAAATGCATGCCTCTCCCCTTTAGAGATAAGGATGCCATGTGAGATAGTGTCAAATGTCTTGTACAAGTCCAGTGAAAGTCATGGCCTCTACCCTCCCTTTAATGTTGATGCATAAGCCCTCAGTTAGCTGCTCATCCATCCACAGGCATAGCTCTGTGCACTCCAGCTGGTCACTGACATAGAGGGTGACACCCTCTTGTCTCCCCACCCTGTCTTTCCTGAAGAGTCTGTATACTTCCATGCCAACACTCCAGTCATAAGAGCATCCTACCATGTCTCCATGATGCCAATAAGATCATAGCCCTTCAGGCGTGCACACATCACTAACTCTTCTTGCTTGTTCCCCATGGTACTTGCATTGGCATAGAAGCATTTCAGTTGGGCCCTTGATGAAGCTGACCCATTGGCTGGAGTGGTTGGAAGTCCTTTGTGCTGCTTATCAGGTGCTCCCTTACTGACCTGTGATCTCTCTCCAGGCTCTAGGCATCTCCTGCTGTGACCAGCATCAAACTAGTAGGAGTCAGATGGATTGAGGTTCCCTGCCCCTGGCAACTTTATCTTAAAGCCTTCTTCACCAGCTTGGCAAATTTGAGACCAAAGATGCTCTTTCCTTTCTTTGACAGGTGGATCCTATCATCCCCCAGTAGACCAGGTTTCTTAAAGCAAGACCCATGGTGAAATAGCCAAACCTCTAGCTGTGGCACCACTCCTGTGACCATTTGTTGATTCATCATATCTGACTGACCCTTTCAAACCCCTTCCCTTTGACTGAGAGGATTGATAAGAAAACTGCTGGCACTCTGGAGTCCTTGACTGCTGCTCCCAGAGCTCTGTAATCTTTCTTGATAGTTCTCCCATTCCTCCTGGCTGTATCTGTGCTGCCTACATGAAACAGCATTTGTGGATAGTTGTCAGTGGTCTGTATGAGGCTTGGTAGTCTGTGACACCACAGATGTGAGCACCAAGCAGGCAGCACACCTCCCTAAAAAGCATGTCAGGTTGGCAAATGTGTGTCTCTGTACCTCTCAGAAGAAAGTTGCTTACTGCTATCACCTGTTGACTCTTCATTGCACTTGTTTTTGTTTGGGGTGCAGGCTGGGCTGCTATGTTCACCTCCAGTGTCTCCCCAGCTGTGACAGGTCTTCCATCATTTGACTGTAGAGCAGTGAACTGGTTCTGCATGGGCACCTCTGGCTTTGGGGGAAGTCTCTTCCTCTTGCAAAGTCCTTGCCTTTGCAAGCTTTCATTCCCCTTAATTATTGGCCCCTCTCCCTCCTATGTGTGCTGCCAGGGGAATTTTTGGCTCTTTGGCTGTAGGCATTGGACTGACATGTTAGCTTAGGACCTGAGCTTGCACTAAAGACTGGACACCCAGACCACCCATACTATCCATCCATTAGCTCAGATGGGTAGCAAGTGTAGAAAAGACTAGTCTGAAATTGTTATCTCTTGTGGTCTTATTCCTTGTTATCCATAATAAGGATGAGAAAAATTAACTTAGCTAGATATAACTAGCAAAGTAGTGCAGAAATAGGCAAAGCATTATCTTTAATTTTATCTACATTTTTTCATTTTTGTCTGAATTCTAACTCCTCACTTACTAGATCTACTGTTTTTATATTTTTCAATGTCTTTTCTCCTGATGTTGAGTCATTTTACTACTCCAGTAAAGGGAAATATCTATTTGGTGCAAAAGGTTCTGCGAAATATGTTTCAAATTAACACACATTTTGAACTCTGTAGTCAACTGACAGTATAGATTTTTGGAGGATGACCTACTTCTAGTATAACTGCGTCTAAGGAATTTTAATTTTATTTAGGTTAGAAAATCATGAAGAAGAGATTTGATTGCAATGTGTTCTGCCACATATAGTATTATAGCAACATTTCACAGCCTTTTATAGTCTTCAGATAGAAAATAATTAAATTTTAATTGTCTGAGGTCAATTCTTGTTTCTCATGACCTTTTCTGCTGTTGACTTCTGAGTGATGAGGTTTTAACAATAAATATAAGCTTTTTGATACACAATATTTCTTTTCTAGGAACTATGTATTTTGACTGGAATGATCTTTTTTCATCTTTCTGGTATGTGATATTCTTTCATGTGTATTTGCTCTACACTTTGGTGTGCTTGAAAAACGATATAACATCACACTTCACAGGATATTTTTTACTGTGATTTGATAAAGTACCCCAGACGTTAGACAATTTAAAGTGGCTGAAAGGATTCATCAAGATAGATCAATTAACAAAAACTAAAGATAAAATGGAAAATATCAAACTGTCCTGGTTTCAGCTGGGATAGAGTTAATTTTCTTCCTAGTAGCTGGTGCAGTGCTGTGTTTTGGCTTTAGTCTGAGAATAACACTGATAGCACACTGATGTTTCAGTTGTTGCTAAGTAGTACTTAGTCTGATCAAGAACTTTACAGTCTCTCATGCTCTGCAGTGAGGGGGGGCACAAGAAACCAGGAGGGTCAGGGACAGCATGCCTGATCCAAACTAGCCAAAGGGTTATTCCATACCACAGCGCGTCCTGCCCCTGATGGGGAGAGTCACCTTGAAGGGACCTATTGCTGCTCAGATTGGCCTAGGTATTGGTCAGTGAGTGGTGAGCAATTGTATTGCGTGTCACTGCTGTTTATTGTTTTTTCTTTCCTCTTTTTAGTTTTTTATGCTCTGTCCTTGTTATTTCCCTTATCATTATGATTGTTAGCAGTATTATATTGTATTTTAGTTTTTAAACTGTTCTTATCTCAACCCACAGGCTACACATTCTTTACATATTCCTCCCCATCTTGCCTGTGGAGGGGGAAAGATAGGGTGAGCAAGTGGCTGTGTGGTGCTGATTTACCAGCTGGGTTTAAACCACAACACCAAACTTTACTTTGTTTTGTTTTGGTTTTGTTCACACTGTACACAGGCCATTCAGGACAATTTGGTATATGCCAGAGAGAAAAATAAAACTTGGGATATACATATAAATCTTTCAAACCAGCTTGCAAAGTGTAAAGGCAAAGGAATGGCAAATAGGAAACAAACCCCAGTAAACTGGAATCAAACAGAATGCTTTTGGATTTATGCAAGTTCAAAATGATGAATTTGTGAATAGCTGTACTGAATGTCATGCTCCTCAATATAAGGTCAAGCCAAACAAGCCATTCATGCGAGGAAATACTTGTTTTATTGGAAAACAAATTCAGCCTGGAGGGCATCTTGGATTCCTTGGACTTAAACCTGTACAAAGAGACATTTCTCTCTTCTAACCTACATCAGTGAATCAAAGCAGTTTATTCTCTTTCATATATATGCTTCCATAAAGCCTTGATGACAAAAAAAAACAGTAAGGTACTAGGCATCTGAAAGTGGATAAATAGGTACTTAATATATACATTTCTAAGCATTTAAAGAACATTCAGCATTCCTTTTCATTTTTTAAATTATATTTTTATGCCAGTGATGCTATTTTTGTCCAAACTTCTCTAACATGTTTCTTTCACTTTTACTATATATCATCTTCTACTTTCATCATTCCTGTTTTATTTTCTCCAAACCTTCTACTTTTTTTTTTTTTTATTTGTTCTGCTAAGTTGAAATTGCAATGAAACATGAAGACTTTTTTTTTTTTTTTTCATTGCGATCATATTTTTATTTGGCTTGATTTCTTTTTATTTCTGAAGTGTCCATATTTTCTTTGCTAATTTCAGATATACTTTTTTGTACAGTTGCTTCCACACATGGACATGATTTTTGATAATAGAGAGTAGGTATTAAACTATAACACATTTGCTATTAAACTGTAACAACTGTGCTTTTAAATGAAAAGTTGTCTAGCTTCATGCCTGTTTGCCAAGGCTGGATTTTGATAAACAATTAGAATGAAGGTTTTGTTGCTGAACACTGATTCAAACAGTACAAGTTTGTTGTGTAATTCTAACTTTAATAATTGCCATTTATTTACTATGTCTGAAAAATGGGTTAATTCCAAGGTATAAATAGAGAATAATTTTAGTTTCATACCACTGTGTCTTAGCTAGCATGAATTGAGCTGAGTCATCTGTTGAATGTAATGAGTTTTTTAAAGTAAAATGAGTTTTATATATATTTTTTTTTTCAGAATATGTCAATAATTTTTATAAAAGACTTAATAGCAAGTTGAATTTAGGACACCAGTTAGACTAAGGGAAGAGAAGGAAATACAAAAATAATTATATAGACTGTCTTTAACAGACTATTTTTAACAAACTTCTTATTTAATCATTCTTTTGTTCTTTTTGCCATCTCTTTGGTTTTTATCTTGTCAGCAAGGTCTAAGAAAAAGGGGATGGGAAAACATTTTACACTCTAAATTATGAGTTTGTTTCTTGAGTTAATGAAAAAAAGTGTTAAACCTCAGAACAAACAAGCAGACTCAGCAGCATCATACCTGAATGCTTTGTTCTGAAGTGCTGAGGCATTGCTGACCAGGTTGGCTTGGGTTGCAGTTTGGACTTGCTGGATCAAGTGGAAATTTTAGTTATAATTCATTTGTTGTTGGTATTCACTTCTTGCTTCACATCATGGTGATACTGGTCTCCAGGGGTAACGTGTGAAGGTGATGTTAAGTTCACAGAGAGGGTTGTCAAGATGCATAGTGAAGAAATGTCAGTGAGGCTTAAGTAGTAAATTAATTGTTTAATCCAACAGCTCCTGTCCTCATTAGAGAGAAAACTAGCTTTGCTTTTTACATCTTGAGGTTTGTTCCATGGTTGCTGAAACTTTCTGAAGCAGACTTGCTAATAAGTTTTAGGCTTTTTCTGATCAAACCTATGTATTGTGCTTATCAAACTGAAAAGCTGAGTTCTGTGCTGAAATATTTGTGCTTGAAAAGCCACCAAATCTCATACTTTTTACCATTTACCTTTAGCCTTTGAAACATTATGTCTTCCACCTCAAGCAATCTAGCTCAAGTCTTCACTGGGAAACCACACCTAGTGAAAGAAAGTATGGTGTGAAACAGAACCTGGAGCGCAGGTATCCCCAAAACCTGATGAAGCTCAATAGAAATACAGGAGAAAAGGGAAGGTGAGAAGCAAACTGATCATGAAGGATTGAAATAAAGAGGAAAATAAATGGGAGAGAGGGGAGTGACTTTAGTAAAAGAGAAATGAAGGAATATTTGGAAAGGGAAGGAAGTAAAGAAGCTTCCCTATTGAAGAAGTGAGAAAGAAGTAATCAGTAAGCATATTCAGTATTCCTTAAATTTCTTGCCAACATAAATATCTGTAACTTTGTATTAGAGATAAATATTAAAAAAAAAAAAAAAAGTTACAATCTACCTGTAAGTTTTCATTTAAATCAAATGGATTAAGGATACTGAGTTAGAGATGTATCACAGAATCATTAGGGTTGGAAGGGACCTTTGGAGATCATTTAGCCCAACCCCCTTGCCAAGGCAGGACCACCTGAAGCAGGTTACACAGGAACATGTCCAGAATTAATGTTTCCAGAGAGGGAGACTCCACAACTTCACTGAGCAGCCCATTTCAGTGGTATGCCACCATCAGTGTGAAGTTATTCCTCGTGCTGAGGTGAAACTTTCTGTGTTTTGTGGCCATTGCTCCTCATCCTGTTGCTGGTTACCCTTGAAAAACAGTCTGCCACCAACTGCCTTTGAGATATTTATGCACACTGATGAGAACCCATCTCAGTCTCCTCTAGACTAAACAGGCGGAGCTCCTGCAATCTCTCTTCATCAGAAAGATGCTTAAAGCCCCTGATCATTCTTGTGGCCCTCTGCTGGACCCTGTCCAGTAGCTCCTCTTTCTTGTGCTGAGGAGCCTGGAACTAGACACTACTCCAGATTTGGCTTCAGCAGGGTCTAGTAGAGGTGGAGGATCACCTGCCTTGACCAGCTGGCCACATGCCTCCTGATGTGCCCAATACCATTGGCCCTGCAAGGGCACACTGATGGCTTATAGTCAGCTTATCATCTACCAGAGCTCTCAGATCCTTGTCAGCTGAGCTGCTCTCTAGTAGTCAACCCCCAACCTGTACTGGTACTTGGGGTTCTTCCTCCCCAGGTGCAGTACCCTACACTTGCCCTTGTTGAACCTCTTCAGGTTTCTCACTGCTAAATTCTCCAGTTTATCAAGGTCCTGCTGAATGACAGCGCAGCCTCCAGGTGTCCCAGCCACTACCCCAGCTTTATATCATCAAGAAACTTGCTGAGGGTATACTCTAGCCCTTCATCCAGGCCACTGATGAACAAGTTGAATAAGACCAGATCCAGTATTGATTCCTGGGAACACCAGAGACTATAGGCCTCCAAATGGATTCTACTTGGCTGGTCAGCACCCTCTGAACTTCACCATTTAACCGGTTTTCAATCCACCTCACCATCCATTCATCTAAACCACATTTCCTAAATTTACCTATGAGGACGTTATGGAAGACAGTGTCAAAAGCCTTGATGAAGTCTAGGTAGATAACATCCGCTGCTCTTCCTTCATTGACCCATCTTGCCATGTCATCATAAAAGGCTGTTAGGCTGGCCAAGCAAGAATTACTCTTGGTGAATCCATGCTGAATACTTCTGATGACCTTCTTTTCTTATATATGCTTGGCAATGACTTCTAGAATGACCTGTTCCATCACCTTTCCAGGGATGGAGGTGAGGCTGACTGGCTGGTAGTTTCCCAGGTTCTCCTTCTTGCCCTTCTTGGAGGTGGGAGTAATATTGGCCTTCCTATAATCATCAGACACCTTACTTGTTCTCCATGATTTTCCAAAGATAATGGAGAGTAGAAGAGCAACATCTACCAGGTTCCTTGAGAGCATCTCATCAGGGCCCATAGATTTATGGGTGTTAAGTCTGTCTAGCCTACCCCTAACCCAAATCTCTATGACCAGGGGGATGTTTTCTTTTTCCCGGTCTTCATCTTTAACCTCCAAGGTTTGGGACTCATGAGGGCTGTTCTTAGCTGTAAAGGTTGATGCAAAGAAGACATTCAGTAGTTCCACCTACTCTGTGTCTTCTATTACTAGGACACCCATTTGATTCAGCAGCAGCCCCATATTTTCCCATATCTTCTTCCTTTTGCTGCTAATATACTCGTAGAAACCCTTCTTCTTGTCCTTGATGTCCTTTCCAGGCTCAGTTCTGAGTGGGCATTGGCCTTCCTCATCTCTTCCCTGAACACTCTGATGATGTTCCTATAATCTTCCCACTTGACCTGCACCTTTTTCCATCTCTCATAAATTTCCATCTTGAATTTAAGGCTTACTAGGAGCTGCCTGCTCATCCATTCAGGATTCATTTAAAAAATTACCAGCTCTCTTGGTCTCCCTTGTGTTCTAGAGCCCTAATGCACACAACAAGATTTATTATAATGTGTAGGATGTTGCACAAACGTGGCTATTCTAGTTCTGGCACATAAGCACAAAACTTTTAGAAACATCTGATTGAATAAGTGCAAAATTGGTTCATTTTTATATACTTAGCTTTTTTTTCTGACATACTGCATTGCTCAAGACCTTAACACCTGAATTGTGTCTTTTGGTTTTTAAGTCAAACCTGATTCTTAACTCTTTATTTCCATAACCTTAAGCCGCAGTAGCAGAAGGAAAATGATTACCTGACTTCTATATATATGGCGTTTTGTATATCTGATCAAAATTATTAATAAGCTTTGATGCTGGTAATATTATAAACAGTGTCCAGGTATGGAAATTTGGAGAACAGATTTCTTTTTCAAGACTTTTAGTATATTTTTGTGTCCTGGATATTTCTTTAACTATGTAACATATTATTTCATACATGAATTTACTTAAAATTTTAATGATAGAGAACAAAAAAAGCCAGCTTATATAAAAAAGCACTGGGATAACATCTTCATATAAGGTTTTAATTACAAGATACTTGAATAATGCCTATGGTGATAGAATTTGAACAATTTCATGGGTTTTTTTTAAGCATTAAAATTTACTTTTTAATGTATTTTAACATGTAGCATGCATCTTCAGTACTTTAGCATCAATGTAATGAAAAGGTAAGGAATACATTTCTATCTTTAGTTTTCATCATGCACTCTGTTACTTAGGTATCATTTCAAATTTATAAAGTAAAATAAATGCTGCAATATTTTTTTTTCTTTTTATAAATAGTAGAGAATTAGCAATTGGCAAAATAAAATGAACAAAGGAAGTTTCATAATTCATCTATATCTGATAGAACCAGATTTCATTCTTTAAGTTTCCTGAAAAAAAAAAAACTTTAAAGTTAAGTACATTCATGTCCTGGGTTCAGCAGGAGCAGTTATTTTTCTCCTACTCAGTAGCTGGTGCACCGTTGTGTTTTTGACTTTCGGTCTGGGAGCAGCGCTGATAACACCAGTGTTTTTAGTTATGGCTTAGTGATGTTTGGTCTGGTCAAGGACTTTTGGAGCCTCATGCTCTGCCAGGGAGGAGGGGAAGCTGGGAGGAAGCAGACAGGGCACCTGACCCAAACTGGCCAAAGAGGTATTCCATACCACAGCACGTCATGCCCAGGATGCGGAAGCAGAGAGCAGAGACCCGGAAGGGTGGTGGGGGTGCACGGCTTGGTCGGGCTGGGTATTCGTGGTGAGCTGTTGTATT